>VZTL01006606.1:77021-99878 GCA_013400535.1 Scopus umbretta | reverse complement strand
GGTTGCGGGCCGCAGCGCTGGGCCCCCCGCCAGGGCGGTACCGACCGGCGGCCGCGGGCGCTGCGAGGCCTCACCCGGCTCCGCTCCTCCGCAGGGCGGCCGCGGCGACTGGCAATGGGGAGGGAAGATGACAAGGTGATCCCGGTGCGTGTGGCGCTGCGCTGCCGTCCCTTGGTGCCGAAGGAGACCGGCGAAGGGTGCCAGATGTGCCTGTCCTTCGTGCCGGGGGAACCGCAGGTAAGGGAGCCGGCCCTCTGCGCCCGGGGGTCGGCCTTGCCTCCCGCGCCCCGGGGTTTGCTGCCGGGGGGCTGGGGCGACGCGGTCAGCGCCGTCTGTTCTGCTCTCCTCCGCAGGTGGTCGTAGGTAACGACAAGTCGTTCACATATGACTACGTGTTCGACCCCTCGGTCGAGCAAGAGGAAGTCTTCAACACCGCTGTTGCCCCTCTCATACGAGGCATCTTCAAAGGTTTGTGGTAATGAGGGTCAAGCTCTCTTTTGAAATATCGGGGGTTTTGGTGGGCTCAGCTGTGTGGACGAAGGCACTGCGCGGGTTCATTCTCCGTTCTAACTCGGTTCTTCTCTGATCTTCTCTGAAAATAAAATCCTGTGCTATCTAGACCCTGACGCCAGCTTCTAGCGAGAAGTTCCAGATCTTGCCTGTTTACAACCTGTTGTACTCCACAGGGCTATGAAAAGGACTCGAGTGTGTTCTTTGGGTCATTTTGGTTCCTATGTAAGCCAAGAGAATTTTATCAAGAATTACTAGGATGAATTGATAAGCATCCTATACCAGAAGCTGTTACCGATGCTGCAGTGGAGCTGGGATGATGGAGAACTTGCACTGTGTTTCTGTGACTAGCTCTAGTAAAGCGACAGCTCAGTCTTAAAAAAAGAGCTGGAATAATAATCTTATCTGTGTTTTGGGGAGCTTTTCATTGACTCTTTTTCCCTTAATGTTGCTAACTGTGACCCGTGCGTAAAGCCTGTGTAAACGGACAGCGAGGGGCGCTGCTTTTCTGGAAGGATGCTTTTACTGGAACGCAGCTTTGTTCGTCAGAGCTTCTTGTGGTTCCCACGTGACTGTCTGATCCAGGCGCCCTTTGTTCCCCTAGGGTATAATGCTACTGTCCTAGCCTACGGACAGACAGGATCTGGAAAAACGTACTCTATGGGAGGTACCTACACTGCCAATCAAGAGCACGAACCTAGTGTGGGGGTCATCCCTCGGGTAATCAAACTCCTGTTTAAGGAGAAGGAGCAAAGGCAGGATTGGGAATTCGTCCTCAAAGTTTCTTATCTAGAGGTAAAAGTTCTTTTGATTTTCAAACTATTATAAAGTTACGAATTGCAGATAAAGTGAGCTTTAATGAGGCCACCTCCTTCAAGTAATAGGTATTTATTAAGTCAAAAGCTAAGACTACGTAAGGTCTCATCAGGAATTGGATTCTGAATCCTAGGCATCTTTCTCTAAAGGTAAAACGAATAGAAAGTCACGCAGAGTTGTTAGCCACGACTTCAGCATAACTGTACGTTTTTCTTTTCGCGGATTGTTCTCTGGCAAGGCTGCTGACTGAACTGCTGTCCTGATGCTTTCAGATCTACAATGAGGATATCTTAGACCTGCTGTGCCCATCGAGAGAAAGGTCTTCTCAAATCAGTATACGGGAAGATCCGAAAGAAGGCATAAAGGTCTGTTGTCCTGTTAGATATGGGCACGTAAGTGGGTGGTGTGGCTCCGGACAAATGTTCCGGTGAAAGGACTGTCTGACTCCTTGAGCACTGCTTTATATTAGTGCATATGAAATCATCATGACTACTCATAGCTCTCAAAATTGAGCTCTTGGTGATCCTTAAGCTTACTCTGAAACACCAATAGGGTTAGACATTCGTGACGAAGCCACCTGCGCTCTTTCCGAAGGCTGATTTAGGTGAGTATCTGAGAACGTGGTACTTTGGGTGCCTTCACCAAATTTCAAGCTCTGTTGCAATTGTACTCTTTGGTCTGGCAGGAGTAGCGTGCAACAAAGGGACCCCGAGGGGAAACTATTTAAGTGCCCACGTTATTTTCTTAGCAGTTTTGTACAGATGCGTGCTTATAGTGTAGTGCAGAAAAGCCTTCTGTTACTGCTTGCTCTGTGTACTTCTTTTGTAGTTAGACTTCTGTCCATCGGTTGTGCTTCGCTCGTATGGTTTTGGTTTGCAGTGGTGGGTAGGTTGGTGGTTGTCATACACCCAGCTTAGGTGTGCACGACACCTGTAGCTTTGATCCATTAATGGCTTTGTCACGTGTAACCCTTGTGCTGCTCACTGTCATCTCTGAAATACTGGGGCGCGACTCCTCCGTGTGTTAGCGGTGGCATTGTGATCCAGGGAGAAAGGCCCTTCAGGGAAAACGCAAGCTTGCCAAGGAGCACAGCCAGTCCCTACTACTCAGTCCCCTCTGTCCTTTATGTCCCTGTTACCCGCCTCCGCTCTAGCCACACAGATACCCCCAGCCCCTTCAAGCCAGTTTCCCCTTTCTCCGCCTGTGACTGGCGCGACTTGCAGCTCCCAGCCTGGCCAGGGGATATCTGAGGGCAGCTAGGGGTTTCTCTGCAGAGTACAGAGGAGTCCTGTCTCCATCCCATAGCTTGAGCAGGCACAGAGGAACTTGGTGTGTGCATGTAGGAATAGGGTGAGGGAGAGGTGATGTGTCTTAGTTACTGATATGGAGTTCAGAATGAATTTTTGCTGGGGGGGATCCATACCAAGCCTCCAGCTTGAAGTGAGACTCTGATTCTTGTGAATGCCTGTTTACACAGAGACTGCTTTGTCTGCTGTAGTCTAAGATGGAGGATAATTTTTCTGATGTAAGCCAGAAGAGGAAGGAGAGGATAAATGATACTTTCTTCCTGGATACAGATTGTAGGGTTAACAGAAAGAAATGTCACCTGTGCCCAAGATACCGTGTCCTGCCTAGAGCAAGGGAACAATTCCAGAACGGTGGCCTCCACGGCAATGAACTCCCAGTCCTCACGGTCCCATGCCATCTTCACCATTTGCATTGATCAGAAAAAGAAAAATGACAAGTAAGTGTGATTGTGCAGCTACTCCTAGCAGCTGTTAGGAGTCAGACTTACTCAGAATTTCATAGTCCTGTCATTCTTTCTTGGCTTGGATGAACTCAGCTGAGCTACTCTTGCAGCAGTTCCTCTGTTTGGCTGTCTCTGATGTGAAGGATGTTTTTCAACCTGGTAGCTCAACTGTAGTAACCACTGGACTGCTCCTTTCCTAACTGCAAGTTTCTCTGAGAGAGTAAAATAGTCTGTTTCTGCCACAGGAACAGCAGTTTTCACTCCAAGCTACACCTGGTCGATCTTGCTGGCTCGGAGAGACAAAAGAAGACCAAAGCCGAGGGAGACCGGCTGAAAGAAGGTGTGTGTGAAAAGGACTGGTATAGTTTGGGTTTCTTGCCACTTTGGAGTTAATAAATTGAGCCCTTGTAAGGAAAAGCAAAGCAGTTCTTTAACTAACCCTTATAATGTGCTTTTTTTAAACCTTAATTTTTTTTAATAAGGACAGGAAATGACCAATTCCTAGCTATTGAGGCAGTTTTACTCACTGTCATCTGTTTGTATGCAGGCATCAACATAAACAGAGGTCTCCTCTGCCTGGGGAATGTGATTAGTGCTCTTGGTGATGAAAATAAAAAGGGTGGGTTTGTCCCCTACAGAGACTCAAAGTTAACAAGACTGCTGCAAGGTAAGAGACAATGATGATGAAGCGTAAATCGACAGATGCACTTTAAATAACAGAGTAGCAAGGAAAAAAAAAACAAACCAAACCCAAAAAACAAAACCAAAACAAAACCCCAACAGCCATACAACCACAGTTCAAAGCGGTAGCTGCTGTTGACAAAGGGTTTGTTTTTATTGGTTTAGTTCCTCTTCTCGCTGAAGCTAGACCTTGTCTGTGCTCTTAGGTTGCAAATGCATTGAGATGGACTCATAAGTGAGTCCTGCGCTCTTGCAGTTCCTGTGTGATAGGAGGAAACTAGACAAATTCAGTGCATTTTTTTGGTGGGGAGAAGGAAGATGAGAAGCTAAGTCTGGAAGCAGAGATCTGTTAT
This sequence comes from Scopus umbretta, assembly GCA_013400535.1. Lineage (NCBI taxonomy): Eukaryota > Metazoa > Chordata > Aves > Pelecaniformes > Scopidae > Scopus > Scopus umbretta. Next base: position 95,768 of record VZTL01006606.1, on the reverse strand, counting down.
TATACCCTAATTATAGCTAGTTACTGGAGGGTAATAGCAACCAGAGTGAAGCTCAAGCTGTTTGTGCCTTCACTGTACGTGGCAAACTTATGTTTTGCTTTCTTAGTCTGAATGTCTGGCCTTTGTGGCACTTAATTTTCAATAGTTGTGATGGTCTTTTAATACATTTTGTCTAAATTAGCCTTTAATACAGGCATAGCTATAGTAATACAATTTACTGGGATCTTTTTTTTGGTAGTTAAATAATTTGGTACAAAAAAATTAGGGTCTTTAGTATTTTCCATTTCTGAAAGTAGCTAATAAAAACAAACTGGATTGCGCAGAGCTGGGTGCGGGGCCCTTTTTTTTTTTTTGATCAAAAGTTTTCAGTACCCGATATGCATTAGTGTGAAAACCAAAGGATAAAATGCCACGCAGCTTGATGCTGGGAACAAATATGTTCTTAGCCGATAATACTTTAAATTGGAAGATAGTGTGAGTTCTGTTGTCTGGATATCCATGGAGGACTGGAGTATTATGGTGTGGGAGAAGGGAGGGGAAAACCTGAAAGAACTATGCCAGAAAGGGCATACAGAAATTACAGCAGTTAAAGAAATTACTTAACAGGACAACAGTATTAGTGGGGCATCTGATGTGAAATCATCGGAGCTTAGAGCCGAGACATAACTTTGGGACTTTGCCTTTCAAAAAAAGCTCTTTAGTACTGACTGGGGCAGAGGAGGAAGTAGATGGTAATGACACAAAAGTACAGCTGGATATCTTCTTCTAGCAGTAGTATGGAGGCGCACTCATGCAGTCTTAGATATCTTAACGATGATATCTTGCTAGTCAATTCTTGCTCTCTCTCAAAGTTTTGATTATGCCTTGTTTTTCTTCTCAGATTCTCTGGGTGGTAACAGCCACACTCTCATGATTGCCTGTGTAAGCCCAGCGGATTCCAATCTAGAAGAAACTCTAAATACTTTGCGTTACGCTGACAGAGCAAGAAAAATAAAAAATAAACCAATTGTCAACCTTGATCCCCAGGCAGCTGAGTTGCATCATCTAAAGCAGCAGGTACTGGGCGCTTTCTCCATGTGAGAGGATTAGATTTATCATTTTGGTACTAAGCTCAGTAAACAGCAAGCAAAGGCACAGGATGCCTAGCTACACAAAATGTGCATTTCTCTGTCTCTTGAGCTGGCTGTGCAAGTGCTGTAAATGGAATACATGAACATTTCTTGTAATTCTACAGCAACCGTTCAATGCCGTAGAAAAATGGTAATGTTAGTATGACTTATGTTTCCCTTCCACGGAACGAATCGTCCCCTGCCCATAAGGCTACAGGCAAAATTAGAAATACAGTGATGGTTGCCTTGCTGACATCACCTGCCTGTGTCCAGCACAGAGTGGGAAGTGAAGAGTGTTCCCATGTGGTCAGCTTCAGAGGGAAATAAGTTGCATAAACTAGAACTGGTTAAATGCAAAGCTAGAAGTGCCCAAGGACTTACCTACTGATGAGACTTCACCAGGCCTGCTGTGCTTACTTGACTCTCTGCTTATGACACAGTCTTTCATGCTACCTCGCCAAAGGAAAACTCGGTAATCTTGTTCCACAATGGAGCAAGTAAGTGGTTTTGCTTACTGCATAGGAGTGTTCACCAGAGCCTAGTGAATGTTTATTAATGTACTGTAAACTCAAATCACGCATTTGAGTAGCTTAGGAAGGCAAGTGACCAGGCTCTTTATCTCACGTGAAAGGTAGCAACGGTGCCTTGGGGCAGCAAAGGGGGAGACCTGCCCTTTGGATCTGTGAGGTCTCTGACACCCTGCGCAGGACAGTACGTCAGCTGCCTGTGGGTGACGTTCCTGATGAAGAGAAGGTAGCTTTGGGAGTAAATCACTCGATATACTGTAGCAATAAGATTCCTTTCCACAGGCGATGATAAAAGGACAACTGTGCAGCAAGTGACTCATATTAAGACTCAGGATCTTAATAGTGTTCTTTCAACCATCTAGTTAGTATATGGGAGAGACTTACAACTAGTAATTGTTTGTCTTTCTAGGTACAACAGCTACAGGTGTTACTGCTGCAGGCCCACGGGGGGACCCTCCCAGTGTCTCTCAAGTAAGCTTTGTAGATTAATGATCAATGTAACTGATGGCCATCACACACTAGCAAAGCCTCTAGATCTCCTTTGCTCCCCGCAGTCCAGTGGAGTGTGGGTAGAGCAAACTGGTTGCTTTCTAATAGGATCTGGACAATTATTCTTTTTCTTCCTTTTTTTTGCATGCTTACTGAAATTCCATGCATGTATGGGTCACTTAGTTTTGTAGTAAACCCTTTAAGATTGCAAAAATCAATTGTAGGAAATAGGAGAGGAATAGGAATGTCTCCTAAGTAAGTACCTGTTTCTCGGATCTATCCATCCCTCTCTTCTTCCTCACCCTTCTCCCCCTAAATATAGGGCATCTCCATGGTTCCTAAGAGCATGAAGCTCAGGGAAGAGTTGGATTGTGTAGGTGTTATCTTTTAAGGATGTTTCAAAACCTCTACTCTTTCAAAAGGGTGTCGTCTTCTCTTGCAAATGTTTACTTTTGGAATGTTGATTACTTACACTTTTAAATTCAGATTAGACTTCCTCCAGTTATTTCTGTTCATCTGCTACAACCTATATTTATTGTAAGTTATTTAGAAAACGTGGAGGTAACTTCAGCGCTATTACAAACCTCTAGTGAAGTCATGTTCACAAGCAAACCGGTCCTTAATGTTTTAGTAGTATGGCACCGTCAGAGAATCTTCAGTCCCTGATGGAGAAGAACCAGTTGCTAATAGAGGAGAATCAAAAGCTGAGCAGAGGGCTGAGTGAGGCTGCTGGTCAGACAGCACAGATGTTGGAGAGGATCATTCTGGTAAGGGTTCAGTTACCCAAGAAGAGCTTTAAGTTGCATGACTTCCCCTTTTAGCCAAAGGTTAATCAATAGCAGCTCCTGCGCTAATGGAGTGTTAGGAATCTTTCTCTTTAATGTTCCTTTCACGTTTATTTCAAATGTCTGGCTATCAGGTAGTCAGAACTAAGTGTCTCCCAGAGCCTGTTAAAGCCTATAGATCTGGTGACTTCAGTGGGGAAAAGTAGACCTGAATCTTCCAGCTTTTCTGTTGCTTTAATGTTTTAAATACCAGGACTTGTGCGTGTGCTCTCTCTCCCTTCCCTCTTCCCACCCCTCCGCTCTGCTTTGTTTTGATTCACTGCAGTGTATATTCCTGTGGAAAAGGGTGTTAAGTCTAAACAAACTAGTGACAATGATCGTGCAAGATCTTTCAATGCATTGACTTGCCACAGAATGACAACATATCTTTTGCTACAAATAAATTAGCTGTTTTCTGATTTTTTTATTTTGCTTATCTCACAAGTCAGTGTAATTCTGACTTCTCTTAGACAGAACAAGAAAATGAGAAGATGAATGCCAAACTAGAGCAACTTCAGCAACATGCTCTGTAAGTCTGTTTCCACACCCTACTCACGCTGAGGAAACGTCTTTCAGCATTAAATGTTTTTGTTGGGATGAACTGGATACAGTCAACTTGTGTGTGTTCATCCAGAACGAACTTGTATGTTCAGTGGGGAAAGTTGTTCCTTATTGGCATGTGTGACACAAATGTGCCATGTACTATTCACGGACTTATTCCCACATCTGCATTGCAGATGCAAGCTTGATCTGCAGAAGCTGGTAGAGACTGTGGAAGATGAGGAACTAAAAGAAAATGTAGAAGTCATTCGCAATCTGCAGCAAGTGTTGGCTCAGTTGCAGGTAAGACTGATTCCAGGGAGAGAAGAGTGTGTGCCAAGTGAGTTTACTAATGAAACCTAGGGTTCTGCTGATCTGCAGAGCAGTGGATTCCACTCTGCAGAAATCTTGCTTAAAGAGCCCAGGAGTTAAAAGTATTAAATGACTCTCCATATCCACTTCAAAACAAGCTGTCCCACTGCACTTTTAATGCTGCGGGAAGGCTACTTGTGCATGTGGTGGGGAAAAGGAAGAGTCTCCACAAAAGGACCTGATAGTGGGAGACTAGCATAGATTTACGATCCAAAAGTTGGAAGGAGAGTTATAAGCTTGGTAGTTTTAATAAGCAACCCAAATTGCAGGGACCTTGAATAGAAGTTGCCAAATCTTTGTTGAATCGAGGAACTCCTCTGTTCTCCCTCACTAGATGTTCCCCCTGTTCCCAGACTCCTTACTCTTGGCAACCAGCTCCTCACAATCCTGGAGTTCAGGGAAGACTAGAAAGACTGCCTTGTCCGGCTAGTTAGGAGGAATATGCTCACTTTACTAAAGGAAGGAGACAACGGCATCCTCTTCCCCAGAGATAGCTTTCTGGACAGAGGAGAATAACATTATGCTCTGTCATAATAGGCCAACAGAATGTTATTAGCTTCATTTTACTTCATCTTTCCCTTTTCACCAAAATCATCTTTTTGTCCTTTGCAGTATGAAAATGCTGCCACAATGGAAGCTGCTACAGAGATGGCAAACTCTGAACAGGATGCTACAGCTGTAAGTGAGGGGAGTCTAGCAGTGCAGACCTTACCAGGGGCGTGTTTTTTTATCCCCTCATCACTCCTCTCTTATCTGCCTCCTTATGCTAGTTTTCTAATTCAAATGTTTGGTAAATAATGTCACTTTTGCATGTGCTGCCTTTCTATGCTTTTATTTGCTCCATAGATCAATCAAAGATCAATAACCTGTTCTCTTTTCTGATTAGATAATTTTTATGTAAAAAATTAATTTGGAGGGTTCTGCAGAAACTGATTACGTAGTTAAAGAGCTTTGGACTGGCTTCTCCAGCTCATTGCTGTGTCTCCTCCAGGAAGCAGAAATGGGCCAGGATACCAAGAGATCCTCAGGTGACTTCACCACTCAACATGCCCTCCGTCAAGCACAGATGTCCAAAGAGCTGCTTGAGTTGAATAAAGCCCTGGCTCTGAAGGAGGCACTTGCCAAAAAAATGACACAGAATGATAGTCAGTTGGAGCCCATTCAGTCCCGATACCAGGTAAACTCTTCTGAAACTGTTCTCGTAAGGATATGTTCAGTTTTTTTTTCCCAATTAATGCAGTCACTCCATGCTGAGGAGGGAAGAGAGGAGAAGATCTCTCATGAACATGTTCTTATTGGGTCTATCTGTTTCCTTAAGCTGGTTCACTGCCCCCTTGGACATAGCAGTGGAAGCTAACTACAGGTGCCAGTAGAGAAGGTGGGGGGGGTGGCTGTGCCCAGCTATCCACGAATAGCTCTAATCACCAGAAGACAGTCTTTTCCCCAAAATAAGCTATTAGCCAGTAGCTGTTCTATGTGAAATGGGCTTCTCTGCTTTTTACTCGGAGGCTTGTTTGGCTGCACCAAGCCAAAATGCAAGTACTTCATTGTTAACCCTCATAGTACAGCCCGCTGGTCTGGTTCCCCCTGTTCACTAGCTGCGCTGGGATCTCTCGTCTCTGAAATTGTTCAGTCGTAACTTTTAGTTTGTCACAATGGTTCTCTGGACCAACTAAGATTTCAGTGTATGGGGGACTAGCCCTTTTGACACTCGTACTGCTTTTACACAAGGTGGTTTACAGCCTGTTGGAAAGGAATGTGGTTTCTCGAGGCCTCCTGTCTTAAAGCTTTGTCTTGGAGTGGAGTTTCAAGGTTTTTATTTGGAGGCTTACTACTCTTGTCCTTTCTAGACTAACATCAAGGATCTGGAATTGGAGGTCAGCAGTTTGCAAAAAGAAAAGGAGGAGTTGATCCTTGCTCTGCATATGGCAAAGAAGGATGTCAACCAAGCCAAGTAAGAGTGATTATGCAAGCCGTGTGGCTTATAGCACTGAAAATTGTGTTAATGCACCTGTGAAAATTCATTGTCTTGCACTTACTTCTACTATTTGTAAAAGCTCCTTGTTTTGATGCAAATGCATCCCTTTAACGTGCCACGTGAGTTGTATGAATTGCAGAGAAGCCCGATAGTGGGTTTTCATCAGTGGGAAAGACGATGATACCCGATTGATTCATTTGTCATAAGGTGCCTCTAAAGTTAGAGAGTACTTGTTTGAGAATAATGGTTATTGGGGATGGGACGGGACTGTTTTTTAAAGTGTGATTTCTTTACAGACTGAGTGAACGGCGTCGGAAAAGACTTCAGGAGTTGGAAGGGCAAATTAATGAGCTGAAGAAAAAGCTGAATGAGCAATCAAAGCTGTTAAAGCTGAAGGAATCCACAGAACGCACTGTCTCCAAACTGAACCAGGAGATCAGGGTAATTGACCCCTAGCATGCTGTTCTCGGGCTCGCTCCGGTGTAGACAAAGTGGAAAGCGAGTGCCTCATGTCTGGAAGCTGCTTTGTTAGACCGAGAACACTAGATTTTGGCAAGATTCCTTTGCATTACAGTTGTGCTCATGTAGCCAATAGGCAGGTGATGACTGAGATTTGGAGGAATAAAAGAAGTCCAGGTATCTTCTGGCTATTCTGATAATTTATTGCCTCGGTCCAATCACTTGCCTGCACTCTGATTTCCATGTGTATACTGTGCATGTGTTTATCTTCCCTTTACGCCTTAAAAAAAAAAATCAGTTCCTGGGTTTTAGCACTTTGAGAGTGTCCTTAGGCACGTACTCTGAGGGGGCAGCGCACTGTAGTGTTTCCCGTCTGCCACTCCCCACCCCTGACGGACACACTAGGGGAATGTAGGCTGAAACTACCCAGAATGCAAGTACTGGACAATTCTTCCAGACACTTCTATTTTTCAGGAAATGAAAAATCAAAGGGTACAGCTGATGCGCCAAATGAAGGATGATGCTGAGAAATTCAGGCAATGGAAACAACAGAAGGACAAGGAAGTGATTCAGCTGAAAGAACGGGTGAGCAAACAATAAGCCCCCAAAATGTACCTCCCTCCAAAGAGTGAAACAACTCATTAAACTGTTTGCCGCAGGGCTTTGTTTAACTTGCAAGCATCTGAAAAACATCTGGGGAATGCTTTGAAGATAGCTGTAGTTCATATGGCTGCCACCTTTCACCAGTTGTCATAAATCGACTCGCTTGCCTGTGTCTGGCAATCTTAAAGCTATCAACGCAGTTGTCATGATTTGGCTCTGAAGCATAAGGCAAATATATTTAATATTTTTAAGTATTTAAAGTTGTAGGGCTTGGCCACAGAATGGGAGGTATTTAAACTTTCAAACGAATATTGAATCTGCAGGTAAGCAGTGAGAACAGTTAACAAAATGCAGCTGGCTTGTAGCATTCAAGTGTAACGGGCAGCAACCATCTGTACCTCTTGAGTTCTGGTCTCACAGGATTTCTTACTGTAAGAAGTTTGCTCCCCAACCCTTTGGGACACTAAGTCTTAAACTTTTGGTTTGCAGCCTCTTACAACCTGCAGGCTCCTAAACCTTTCTGATGGAAAGTGTGGAGGCCCTTCTAGCCACTTTAAGCTTAACAGCCACCTGTTCTCAGCAGCATTACATGGCTTAAGCTTGTAATGATCAGTGAAATTATTGTCATGAAGCATTTGCATTGCAGAACGGTAGATGTAATTATTCTGTTCCAAGAAGCATGAAACTGGCCATAGGTATTAACATGACAAGTGATTTTTTTTTTTTTTTCTATCTGTATTAACGCTATTTCTCTGCAGGATCGGAAGAGGCAATATGAGCTCCTTAAGCTAGAACGAGATTTCCAGAAGCAGGCCAACGTACTTCGGCGCAAAACAGAAGAGGTAAGCAGCCAATATCTGCTAGAAACTCCTGATCAATTCCTAAAGGTCTGCAAAGTGTGGTTGGAGGTTGTAATAGGATATGCAGAAACTTCTTAAGCACAGTTTGGAGGTCTGGAAATAAACGCTTTTCTCTCTGTAGAAAAATACTGTGCTTCTGTCATGTAGCCTTTGAGGCATTCTGGTTAAATCTGCTCCTTAAGGGGGTGAGTTACCCTTTGAGCATCAGGTTGCTGTGGCAAGTCTATTACAGATACCCAAGCTGGAAAGTGTAAAATGAGCTTGAGTGGATATGCTAGATTGCAGGTCAAAATTCTTTCAGGGTGGCTGTAGAGAAGAAATGCATCTTGAAACCATTTTGGATGCTTTCTTCTACATTTAGGCCTAGAAGCAGATTCTCTTTAAACTGGGAATCTCAGCAAAGTCAGGGACTCTCTAGTCTTTTATTCATCCTGAAGTTTTATTAACCTTACACTCTCTTCGCCATGTCTGGCTTGCATTGCGAGTACCTCATGTTTTCAACTGTTGCAGATTAAGTAAAGTAACTACTATTCAGCTCTTGTGTAAAATATTTTACAGGCAGCAGCCGCTAACAAGCGCCTAAAGGATGCTCTGCAGAAACAAAGGGAGGCTGCAGATAAACGGAAGGAGAGTCAAAATCGGGGAATGGAAGGAGTTGCTGCACGAGTAAAAGTGGGTGACGATGTGCTGCGTGTTCCAACAAACAATGGGCAGGCTTAGCTTTGTTAACTTGCCAGGTGCTTCTGGCGTTGAGGGCTGGAAAGCAAAGGGGAGGAATGTGCAGTTACATATTAAGGGAGGCCATGTGATTATTCAATTTATCTGTGAAAGCATTTCCAAGAAGGATTCGGTCCTGAAGTTGAAACTACAGCAAACCACAATACTGTTTTGGGTTTTGGTGGGTTTTTTTCCTCTAGAGCTGGCTTGCAAACGAAGTAGAGGTTCTCGTTAGTACTGAAGAGGCTCGACGGCACCTTGCAGACCTTCTAGAGGACAGAAAGATCTTGGCACAGGAGCTCCTTCAGCTTAAAGAGAAGAAAGAGGCTGGGGAAAACCCACCTCTAAAGCTCCGGGTAAGAGAGAGGGAAATGCCATTTCCCCTGTCCCACACCTGGCTGTTCAGCAAGTACTGTCACTCTTATTCACTCTTCTTTGACCGCTGCCCTCAGAAAGTAGGGATGGAGATGGTTCCCTTTCTGGAAGAAAGGGTTACTGTTGTTACTGTCCTCTGGCACGTCGGGGAACAGAGTTGCTGAAGTAACTCGTGACTTAACACAGTGTGAGCGGGTCACGCTCCTTATCAAAGACTTTTGCTTTTGGAAAGGAGTGATGGAATTGAAGCTAGCGAGAGATACTTGGAGGCTTTTATAACAGTATGGCTCCTCTTTGCTGAAATGTCTGTAAACGAAAGCCCGGTCTTGCGTGTATTTCTTCACCTATTTCTCACTTCTGTCCATTGCTGTAATTCTTCAGAGACGCACCTACTCCCTCGCGGATTTGCAGGCATCAGAGATGGATCTTTCCATATCAAAGCAGATAGAAAGCCTGGAAACTGAGATGGGGCTCAGGTAAGGCAGTATGACAAAGCTGACTTGCACAGCCTTGCCTCCGTGGCTTTTTTTAATCTCATCTTTATCTATGACTCCTCTGTGAATCAGAAAAGAAAGTAAAGTAACTTGTAACTGACACTAAAAACTATGAAATAAGACCATGTGGTTGTCCTGGTTTGAATTTTTCCAAAATGTGGGGATATGAGGACACTGCTCGGTCACTAAGATTGCTTTGTTCTTAGCTGCTTGTGAGCCTGTCTGAGGGAAACGCTGCCCTTCTAATTGGAAGTGTGGAGGGGAGGAGAAACTCCCTGGTATAGCACTGCAGACTCCAGCTGCTGTACTAAGCAGCCTAAAATTTTAACTTGAACTGTTTTGTCTAATATTCTGGTAACAGTAATTTTAGCCCAGATGCTAGCTCAGATTTTCTCCTGTGTTGTAACATCAAATACATGTGTTCTTCCAAAGGAGCGCCCAGATAGCGGATCTACAGCAGAAACTCTTGGACGCAGACAATGGGGATCGCGTGAAACAGCGTTGGGACAGTATCGCAACAATTCTAGAGGCTAAATGTGCTTTGAAATATCTCCTTGGAGAGGTACGTTCTGAATTTTCCTATTTTATCACTAAAAACAAAGGCTCTAAGTGCTTAGCCAGGAGTGAAAGGAAGTGACTAACAGGCTGATGGCAGAGATGAATTCAAGTGAAGCACTGCTGTACTGGGTGAGGTTTATTTCCCCCACAACTTATGATTAAAATATTCTGCTGTACTGTATATCACTTTGGGGAGTGAATCCCAAAAAGAAACAGGGAAGAGGGAAATGGAATAGACACGGGTCTGGAGATATTGGCTAAAGCTGTGCTCACAGAAGGCTTGCATAGGAATAGTAAAAGGGAAGAGACAAATTTCAGAAGTGCAAGAGGAGAGAAAGTACCTAAAAATACTTACTGAACAAGTAGGCAATCTGCAGGGAAACAAGGGGACCGCTCTGAGGTCAGAGTGGAAGCAGTGGAATGGATGTTAGGATGGGAGAAGCTTGAACAAGACTAGGGGTAGGAGGGAGTGGGAATTGAGCTAATGTGGAATCAAGGAAAGAGCAGCTGAATGGCAGAATCGTATTTCAGTCCCTGATGCTTGGAAATTAAAGGAAAAGAATGGAGGAGCTAGTATGAGAGCGCAATTCATTTGTAGGCTTCCCCCAGTATTCAGATTTAAAGTGCTGCAGGAAAGGAGATTAATCTAGAACTGTTAAAACTTCCTGCTGTCTGTCTTGCACTTCCATATCGGCTGTCAGATGTCGAGCTCTGAATGTCTCAGCTAGCCTCCTCGTGGCTGATGGCCAGCCCAGTTCTTAGGGTGGTTGGAAGTTAGGCTGAAACGCTTCGCCTTCAGATTGAAGCACGTCTGTGCCAACAGACGCTGTGAAACATGGAGCTCACTGACCCAAGCAATCGTCTTGCTTTTGTCTTTCAGCTGGTCTCCTCGAAAGTGCAGGAAAGCAAGTTGGAGAGCAGCCTTCAGCAGAGTAAAGCCAACTGTTCAGACATACAAAAGATGCTGATTGAAGAGCGAAACCACGTAACGGAGTTGGAGGCTGAGTTCCAGAATCAGCTTCTGGTGCAGGAACAACAACACCAGGAGAAGGTAAAACATAAGTGATAGAAATCTTGAGAGCTCCTGCGTCTTGGGACTCTGATTCCCAGATCTGCTCAGGGATAAAGGCAAAGTGTTGTGCTGCAACCGATCTGTCGCTGTACATCTGATCAAGATCTGTTAGGCTCTTGCAGGATAGCTAACAAAAGCCCAAGAAATCTCCTTATTCATCTTCTGTCCTATGCAAGGTGTTTCAGTCAATAACTTTTCAGCAATGCTTTAAGTGGGGATGTTACGCCTGAGCACAAGATAACTTTTAAAGTAGATCAGGGCAGAATGATGCTGGAAGCGGCACAAGGAATCTTTCTGCAGTTGTCAAGGTCTTTGCCTGAGCTGCCAGATGGCTCTCTAGAAATTCATGCCTGTTTGCCTCTGCTATGTCAACTTGCTTTTAGGTTCTGTACCTGCTCAGCCAATTTCAGCAAAAAGAAGCAGCAGAGAAGAAACTGGAAGATTCACTAAGTGAGCAAGAGAAACAGCTACAAGAGCGACTCAAGTTCCAGGTAGAGTGTCTGGATGTGGCTTGGGGAGGTGTGCTCGTTATGGCTACCTGCTGCTCGGAATAGTAGTGTTAGAGTGAGGAAGGTGCAGAAGGATTGAGAGCACTTCCATTTGTGGATAAGATTGCTCGATTTAGTTGGTTGCCGGGGATAGCAGCTATACAAGCTTGCATAAGCCTGTGGGTTTTTTCTTTTGTGTTTTGTCTTCCATGAAATAAATGTGAGGGCAGCAATGATGCCTGCCACAATCTGACTGGCTCACGCAAACTTCTTCCATCTGCAGAACACCTTTAGGATATTCAACATGCTACTACTAACCCTTTGCTGAGCACAGCTCCACTGTGCCAGCTTTTGCTTGATCATATAAACATGTCACAAGCTGCACCTTGTCTTGCCACAGAAAGAATGAAGTGGTGTAGCAAGCTCCTGTGGAAGGGCGTGTTCAGTGACGCATTAAAGCAAAATCAGTGCTAGGTGCACCTAATTTGGAGATAAGCCTTAAACCAGAGGGAGGTTTAGATCTTTAATGGTCGCTCTGAAAGGATCGGATTCTCTCTTGTATTGGCAGTGTTAGGCATACAACAAGGTAGTAGTGCTAATGATTTCCTTGATTAGTCAGAGCTGATCCTGCTGTTGGAGAATACAAAGAGGCCCCTTTGATCTTGCAAGGAAGATCCACATAGGAAAATCTGTCCCAAACAGCCACTTGTGCTACCCCCATGTAAGCCTACAGATTTTTCTCTTGCAAACAGGAGGAAGAGCTGGAGAAAATGAGGGAGATCTGTGAGAAGAACCAAGAACTTCTCCAGGAAAATGACACTCTTAAACAGGTAGAGATCTGTACAGACATAAGAGCTTCTTGGCAGTTGGGTTAATGTATTTTGCAAGGCTAACTTTTTTTTGTCCCTCTTAACAGAAACTGCTGCTCCTCCAGGTTGCCAGTGGACAGAAGCTCCATCACATTCGGCACATGCCATCTGAGTCCCCAGATTCTTCTTTTGATTATATTCCACCCAAAGTAAAGACTCTGCATACCAGTTTTCATGCTTGCATTGTACCTGGGTTCTTTTTGAAAATAACGTTGGCTGTTAATAATCTTGGATTCTTTCTCCCAAGTAGCTTTTTACAAGGCATCTTGTTCTGCTTATGAAGTAGGCCTAGTCTCTACTTCAGACAGTCCTTAAGGTTTCTGTTTTCAGAACACTTCTGAAAGTAGCTTGTGCTAGTTTTTCAATCTTAAAAAAAAAAAAGACAAGCAAAAAACCAAACCTGTTTTCTCAGTCTAATTATCTCTGGCTCTGTATCTTCCTTATAATAATCCTTATAACCCAGGTGTCTTCTCTGTAGCATTTCCAGTCTCTGAATCACGGAGCAAGGCGTCTGTCATAGAAAATTTAACCTTTGCCTTGCAAAAGAGCCAAATCTTGTTGCTGGAAGGATTAAATGATTTAAAAGTATTTTGTCAAGACTGTGACGCTAATCTATTCAATTTGCAAAGATTTGTCAACTGTAGCAGCTGGAATTGATTGAATTTTTAACCCTGATAATTTGCTCTTTTGTCTCCTCCCTAACCCTACGGCCACGTTGGCTGGCTGAGAGGAATGGGGCTGTGGTGGTGGGACTCTGAAGTGCCTTAATAAAATGTAAGGCCGCTGTTACTTCTTCTGGGGCCTCAACCCTTGTAACTTCTGTGTGTAGCCAAAGACTCGCCGGCAAACGACAGCAAAACCCCGTGCACCAACCCCGGAAATGGATGTGGAAGAGCTGTTCTCCGACTCGGGGGAGTCTGGAGGGGAGATAGAGGATGCAGAATGGGTTCCGGTAAAAGCAGTCAAAGGAGCAAAGAAAAGTGTGATGGGGGTAAGATCCGGTTACCTTTGACTCGTTATTGCCTATATGGGAACTCCTAAGGCTCTAGCATGTGTACAGACCAAGAGCGAGACCGGAGTCTCTCTGCTGCTGTCCTAACAGCCTTAATAATGTGACAGTACTGCTGGCACTGGTTATTTATCACATTCTGACAGAAAGAGCAGAAGTTGCTTATAGTCCCCAACACCTTCCTAAATAGTCTTTTGCCAGACAAGCCATCTTCTACCATGATGCACACATTCTGTCCTGCTCCCTGTGGCTGAACTGGCCTAGATGTTTGAGACGGCAGCAAAATAGCGAGCCCGAACAGCAGCCTTATTCCTTCAGCCTATTTCAGGGGAGGAATGAAAAAAAAGGGATGGCCTGTCGTGTATCCCTGTGTACTGTTTCCACTGTGGTGGGCTCATAGTCCTGACAGAAGCCTCAGCTGCCATCTTCTGTTTGCTTTGGTCTGCTGGGCTTGAACCTTCAGCCTGCTGCTCCATTTCATTCCTGATGGGATGGAAGAGGTGACTTGAACGGGCTGAACACAAGTTGCTGAACCAATGGGCTTGAATAGCTGTGAAGCTAGACCCCCATTGTGAGAGGTGTTCTTCCCCTTTCACACAGGGGTGAATTATTGGATATTTCACTGTTGAGTGACTGTGAAAACGTCAGCAGTTACCACAGAAAAGCTCATGAATTTAAAGGCCTAACTTTTAGCTCCTTTCACCGGAGCTTGCCAACCTGATAAATCCTGAACTACAGTACTATCGGTGGTTTGGGTTTGGGGGAGTTCTTTTGGGCCGTGTTGCAGGAAGGAGGGTTTGTGCTTGACACTTGGTTCTTCCGAGTCCATTTACGTAGCCAAGTGGAACTCCAGTGCAATTTACTGCTCAGTTCAGAACTGTAGCTTGGAGCAGCTGGTCTGTGCAGTCTGCTACTGCTTCAGGTACCCGGACTAGCAGAGATTCATGGCTCTGAGATGCCATCAAGCAGGTAAATTGTCACCTCCATCGAGATGGAGGGCCCTAGGTGTGGCGACTCAGGCTTGCCTCCTAGCTCGTTAGCTCATTAGCTCGTTTAACTGAGACTGAAACTGGCAGCCTTTTGGATACCGTGAAGTCAGGGACTGAGTAATTGAAGATGCTTATTTTGGGGATACTGAAGCAAGAGATGGTCCTGTAGGTGGAAAGACCTTTTTAGTGGTTTTTTTGGGGGGGGAGATGCAGGGCTGACAGTGAAACAAAAGGTTCATGGCAGCTTGGGGGTGGTAGTGTCCTTTAGATTGCTTCAGGTGTTGACAGCTGCGGCAGTCTAGACGCAGCCTATGAAACACCAAAGCTCGTTCTGCACGGAACTCTTCTCTTACTCAGTGCTCCTGCAAGGGCCGGTGCGGAAATAGGCAGTGCGGCTGCAGGAAGCAGAAGGTGGGCTGCACCGAAGGCTGTAGCTGTGACTCGGGCAAATGCAGAAACCGAGACCCCGGCTTCCCGGTGAGTAGGGCCGCGTTTGTGGGCGCGGAAGGGCCTGCGCCCGGCGTCCAGACCGCGCGGCGCGTTTAAGCAGAGCTGGGTGAATGGGTAAGCGGTTGGGCTGTTAGCGTACGTGCACAGTTTGTCAAGCTAAAGCTTGTGCACCTTTCCGAAAGGTTTGTAGATGTTCCTGTAATTCAGTGTTTATCTGTGGTAACTGAGTACAAAGTTTTCCGCTGTAGTACTGGGCGCTTGCACGAAATATAGAAACTTGCATGATGTCCCAAGTCACGTGGATTTGCCTACTGCCAGTTGTCAGCCATGAATCTGAAGACAAACAATTTAAGTCTTTCTTTTGCACTTAGTAAATAAAAATTCTATCTTTAGCTTCGGATGCCACAAGAACTTAACTCATTTTTGGATTTTTTTTTTTTTTTTAAAGAATGGGGAGGAGGTTATAACATCAGGAAGGTTCATGAGCAACTGATGTTCATTAGAACTCTTGCTAGAAAGGTCTGCCTTGCTCTTGGATCTTAGAGATTTGAAGCAGAGACTTCCCATAGTCATTCTTTAATTATTGACTATTTTATGAAACCAGTTGCCCGACAGAGGCCTCTAGCCTCCTGTACTACAAATTAACTCACACCTGGAGAGAAGGTGGCTTAGGGACCCCTAGTATTTCTTCTGGTGTTGGTGGGAAAGGAAGGGATGGCTATCGTTGAAGTGCTTCAAAACAGTGTTGCCCCTCAGGATGCCACGCTGTGTGAGAACCAAACAAGGGACTCTGAAGGTTCCTTCAAACTCGAAGACCCCACTGAAGTGACTGCAGGAGAGACCTTCTTTCAGCCTGTGTGCATCACGCCAACTACAAAGGTACGGCCTGAAGCTGTAAGAGCAAGCAGTGGTTCTGGATGCGTGCACACCTTGATTACCGCTAGCGAGGGATCTTGAAGAAAAAATCCCCAAGGTGATAGACTGCTGCTAGAAAATTCTGAACAGACTACAGCTGTCAAGCCAGCCTGTATTTAAGTTTTGAGTTTTCATACTAAAACTTTGCCATGCAGGCTTCCCATGCTTGCCTGCTGCACCTTCCAGCAGTAAGAGGCTGGCAGTTGAGGAGCTCATAGAACAAAATCATATCTGCCTACGTCCAAACTTACTGTTCTTAAGCCACTGTGTACTCTGTCCTGGCAGCTGTAAGTGTCTCTGCTAAATGAATTCACTTATCCCGTGTGTACCCTCTGCACGCTATTCCAAACGCTGTCTCTTCCTCCTCAGCCCATAAATGTGTCCTTAGAATTTTGACATGAGTAATGAAATTAAGCAGCTCTTGACGTTGGCCTGGCAACTTCTGTATGTGCTGCCTCTAAGCTCCAGTGCAAGCAGTGACCAACGCCAGAATTGTCATCTTTGCTTTTCTGATAGGTCCTGAAAGACATCACAGACCAAGATGTGTTCATGAAGAAGCCCAGCTCTGCTGCTTCCCTGCTCGTGAGAGATGAGGAGTCCCAAGAGAACCAGATACCGCTTGTAAAGAGAAAGAAGAGAATTCTGAGTAGCAATACCAGCTTCTTCTCAGGTTGCACCCCTATCAAAGAGGAGCTTGACTGACGAGCCCAGAAGGTGCCCCATCACTGGGTTGTGCTGTGCTTCTTTTAGACTACGTTGCTGGTGACTTTTTAAAAAAGTGTTGGGGTCTCTTGCTGCAGCAAAAGCCTGATGACTGTTGTGCCTGACAGCTGCTGGCTTCAGCAAGGGAGTCAAATAGTAGTTCTTGCTAGGTTGTGTCCGATTCTTTGTAAATATTTGTATGTGTGGGTCTTGAGAAAGAAACTCTTTCCTCAAAATTTCTGTAGTGAGTGGAAATGTTTTTATCCAGCTGCCTTCCTCAGCCTGAGCTGTGAACACGTAGGGTACAGTTTATCCGTAATCTTGAAAGAACTTTGCACTTGCACTGGAAATCCGGGCACTGCCTCTTCCACCACAGACGTGAGGAACTGTTCCAGGCGGCTGCGCGCGATCCACTGGTGCTCGATCCTGCGGAGGCGCTGTCTTAAATTCGTAGTCTTAAATTAGCCAGCAGCTCCCACAGGGTCGGTGTTTCTGTAGCCCTTGGGGCACTAGTCTAGCCTTGTTCAGTGAAGTTAGAAACGTGTGAGCCAACTGTGAATAGTGTAGTAATTTTAACTTGGTTTTGTAGCTTTAATAAAGTAACTACGGAAAGACCCTGGCTTTTAATTTTATATTGGTGTGTACAATGAACCACACACCCCCTCTACAATTAAAATTGGTCTCAGAACTGTTCCAGCAGTTGCTGTGCTGACTACCAGTAGGATTTGCTCTTACTCAAACAGTAGCCAGCCCAGATGGGCTACTACTGCTTTCCTCTCCCCTCCTTGCTCCTACATCCTAATTTTTGAGTTGCAGCATGAAGAAAAGGTGAGGCTGTAACTTTTTTTTTTTTTTTTCCACCCTCCCTCCAGGGGTAATACTGGCAACATGGATCTCTGCTTGCAGATGGATGCTGCGCTACCACTGAGCTTTGAGAGCCCTCTATGACCCCGAGAGCCTTCTTGGGCTTGGTGCAATACTATGTGCCTCTGGCTCGGTTTTTCTCATGTCCAGACCTGCCTTTAATCAGCACAACAGCCCCGTTTCTCCTAAATAAAATTAGTATCGACATGAATGAGCAATGTAACTCTCCCTTCACTCTATTTTACAAGCTTGTTCCTCTTACGAGGCCTGGCTAGGAGCCCTGTGGGGCACAGGCAAACGTTGCCTGTGAAAACTGCAAGCCCGGACACAATCCCATGTAGTCACGGATGCTCTGCTGGATAAACAGCTAGGAGACGGCTGCTCTTCTCACTTCAGTCATCTTGGTGCCTTCCAAGCGCTTAAAGGTCCCCGACAGTCACAAAATGCTTGTTTCCAAGTGATTTAAACAAGCTTGTAAGGTGGTGCGAGGACTTTATCCCGTGCAAAGGCATCCACCTCATCCCACAAACCTTCCCATCCTTTAGGCAGGGTTTAGAAACTGAGTCACCCTTCATATTTGAAGAACAAAGGCCCAGCACAAAGGCAACAAATCTTTGTGCGAGGTAACGCATGCCTGTGGTTTAAGCGAGCTTGTCCTTGTAGACAGGATTATGAAATAACTCACCTGTGTGGCCGGGAGCTGCGTGCCGGAGGAGGCAGGTCTTCCCCTCGCCTTTCCCAAAGGCTCCTCGCTGGAAGCAGCTCACTGCCCGGGCCAGCAAGGCTGTGCCAAGATATGCCAAGCTGTGCCAAGCCATACCAAGCCACACCAAGCTGTGCCAAACCATGCCAAGCTATGCCAAGCCATGCTGAGATGCTTCGGCCAGCTGGAATGGGCATGGAGCTGTGTGAGCCCCCAGGCGTGAGTCACGCCGACGCCTGGCGCCCCGGGACACCCTCAGGGACACCCTGGGGGCCCAAGTCCAGCCGAGCAGCTTGGGTTTGCGCCGGTGCGGTGCCGGGAGCCCAACAGCGGCTGGCGAGCTGCCCGGGGGGGCAAGGGGGCACCCTGGGTGGTGTGGCCAGCAGCATCCCCCCCACATAGGAAATGAAAATATAGTAAGGGGGGAAATATAAACACCCCGTGTGCGCGTGTGTGTGTAGACCATACATATAAAATATGTAGCAAGGACTCAGTGTCACTGTGTGACCCAGGGAGTGTGTGAGGCTACAACTTGCTCTATATTAGACTGCTACATCTATAAAAGACTAGGTGTTGGTCAGCGCTGCCTATGTGGCTGCATGGTCTATACCCAACAGTACACCATAGAGTAGGTTTTCTGTACTGTAAGTAGTTACACGGTTTAGCGAAAGGCTGTCCCATGCTGTGTGCACAGGGACTGTATACATACAGCCTCGTAGCCTCTTCTAGGTTGGAAAAGACCCTTAAGAGCATCAAGTCCAACTGGTTTTTGCCTCTTTTT
>VZTL01006606.1:55534-70364 GCA_013400535.1 Scopus umbretta | reverse complement strand
GGAGGAGGAGGAGGAGGAGGAGCGGCAGCGGCGTGCAGGACGCGGATGCCGCCGTTCCTCCGTTCCGTGCCAATGCAAACAAGCCCTCGAGGCTTTTAACGGCCGCGGCACCAAGCGGGGTGTCAGTGTCCCCCGGGCGGTACATGTGCCCAGGCCTCACGGTCCGCGGACTGAGCCCCTGAGCCCCCCTCCCCAGTTCAGAGCCAGGTCGGGTTTGGTTGGGCTTTTATCCCGCTTTTTAAAAACTACCTTTCTGTGACGCTGAAATTCTTTTTAATAAAAAGTATTTGCGGAGCCAGAGTGGTAGGCGAGGGCACAGACCAAACCTGATGGGCTCAGGGAGTTGGCCCCTGTCCCCCATGCTGCAGACTAGTCTTCGCGCCAGCCGTGGTCCAGTGGTGAAGCAGAAGGGCATGTGGCTTCATTAACGACTGCGAGGGCCACTCTTTAAATTGTCGTCACTCCCCGGATTAAAGAAAAATGTGAGTGTTGGCAGCAGGACTTTTTAAGCTTGTTTTCCTAGCAGCCAAAGGATCTCTACATACGTTCCATACAGGTCTCATCAAATGTTTCTCTCCCGCTTATCTGAAGCAAAACAGAACTGAAAAAATGGTTTTCTGGCAATTTTGTCAAACGGGGATTAGCAGCGTGCCAGAGGGAGCTGCAATAGTGTTGTTATTAGCCGCGACGGTCCAAATGAAGCAAGGTCTGGAGGGAGATGGGATATCCGCACCAGACCAGCTGACACAACGGGGAAGAGAAGCCAGCCTCCGTTGAGAGCGAGAAGAAATAAACAGCTGTTAACTTGTGATCCCTCTGATTCATGCCTGCAACGCGTTGCAAAACATGCCAGCAGCAGCGAGACTCTCTCTCTGCTTCTCGTCTATACCAAGGATGGTGTTTAACACCTGGAAGCTGTACGCTCAGCCTACCTAGATGGAAATGCAACGTCCAAATCTGACTTGGCCCCTGTATCTACGTACCGAGATGGCAGCCGGCCCCCCACGCCGCCGGTTTGCCGGCCACGGCGGGTGCCAGACTCGGCCTGGCGGGGGGCAGAGGCAGCCCTGCGGCTGCGGCGGCGGCTGGAGGAGCTGGAAAAGCCGCGTCCAGCACGTGCCGGCGCTGGGGGTGCAGGCGGCCGGAATGCCTCTGCTGAGGCTCTTTGGCTGGAAGCACTGTAGCGTTACAGTCCAAGTCATTTGACTTTCATGAGTCACAGTATATTACACAAAAACATCCTGCGAGGAGGGAACGGAGGATGAATTCCAGACACTGACCTTAGACAACAAACAAAACCCACTTTTTTCCCCTTGTTGTAGGGAAGAGGGGGAGGGGAGCTTTTCCACCGTGGACGGGATGTAGGCTGTGGAGCGGGCTGAAACGCGGCCTCATCGGGCTGTCTGCCATCACTGCCATTTATTCCCGATGCAGTAAAAAAAGAGAGACACCTCGCAGTGCCGAAGGGCTCTGGGTTTACCCTCAAGAGCAGGCAAAGAGCCCTCGGCCTCGCCGTCTCCCCGGTCCGTGCTGTGGCCGCCTTCCCGGCCAAGCCTGCTGCGCAGAGGCGACTGCAGGCTGAGCAGCACGACCGAGCGCTGCGGCTACCTGCAGCATGTCTGCCTGGAAACCAGTGGCGAGGAGAAGACATGGAGAGCCACTTTCCACAGGGGAGATATTTGTCCCCGAGGCCACAAGTGCCTTCCGTGCGGGCAGCGGAGCCTGGAGCGGGTCTGCCCGGCCGTGAAAGCTTCCACCCCACCGCCGGTCCTCCGTGCCGTGAGAGCCTGCGTTTGGCTGGCTGCGGGGGCACCGCGCGCCGGCCGAATGGAAGAGCAGTCACGCTTCACCTCTGCCCAGACACTGAGGTTTCTTTCAGCGTCAGAAAACAGGAAACCGGGTCACGGCGTGGCCAGGCCAAGCGCTGACTCCTCCGTCTGCCGCCGCCGAAGGGGGGACCTTCATCAAAGGCAACTGCCTCCCAGCTGGCAGCGATCTGCTTGAATAAATAGGGACGACAGCCGCACGCTGTCCAGCCCCCGCGAGCACGCGCCGGCCGGGGCTTAGCCCCGCTCATAGTGCGCCGTTTAAATCACCAACCCGGAGTTCAGTATTGGGGATGTCGTCTTAGATGGATTCTGTAGAGGTGTTTAAGGTGCAGCAAAGTAAAGCCTTGGCACACAGACTGCTTTTCTTTTTTTGAGGCATTCAGGTGCTTGAACCTCTTGCACAAAACTCCACAGCCAGCGCTTCTCCCTCCTGGGAATGGCAGCAGAGATCTGCCTAGCGTTAGAACCGGCGATCTGTCAACACAATGCAGTGACTGTGTTCAGCACTGACCTTTCGAGCCCAAATCCCACACTATTTGGCTCTACAAAATGCTGGCTTTTGAATAGTCCCTTGGACAAGAAAAAGTGCAAAGAGCAGAGCTCCGAGGAGAACAGAGGAGGTTTATTTTGTACCGGGTACCCCATTCACTTCTGCCAGCACCCCAGTTCCCGAGTTATGGAGGAATTTCCGAGGACCGTGGCCGGATACATCCCGCTGTCGTACGCAGCCTCTCCTGTGCCGAGTGTCCCTGCTCTCTCCGGCTGCGTGTAGTTAACCTCCAGCTTCCCAGAGCCTTCCCTTGCATTTTCCCTCACGCTGGCCCCTTTTCCTCTCGCCTCCCCCGTGCTTTCCAGCTCATAATCTCTGATCTTTTCTCAAGTGGAAAGTAAATCAGGGCTGAGTGTCAGACTGTCTCATTTTGAAGACTGATGGTCAAATAAAGGCTTTCCCAACCTGTCTTCATACTGTCATTAAAGCACTGTCAGTAGAAATCTCACTCTGCGACGTGTTGGGGAGGAGCTGAAGTGGGAAAGGCCCTAAGTAAACACAGAACGATAGAAAATTATGTAGCAGGCCCCAATGGGCTAATTAATTTTCAGTATCAAAGAACTGTTGCACCCTACCTGGTAACTGTGGGCAGTTTTTGCAGAGTAAGGAGAAAAGCGGAGTGCGGGTGCGCAGTTAGTGCGGCGTCGTTAGTGGTGTGTAGGTGGAGGGAGGAAGATGGGACGGCCGCAGAAAGCCAGGCGGCCCCAGCTGATTTCCTCAGAAATCGTGCCGCGTGCCGGGGAACACCGGCACCCCGGGGCCCTCCTGGCACAACAGCATCGTCATCGCCGGCGGCAGGAAAGCCATCCTGCAGGTGCAGCATCCCGCGTCTGCCGGCCGCGGTGACCGCCTGCAGGCCTCCCTGCTCCCCGGCAGAGCCTCAAGGAAACTTCTCAGCCTAAAGATTCCCACTCATGGTGCTCGCAAGTGCTGGGAGGATCTGGCAAACCTCTGAGCCCATCTGAGAGGCTGTTCTCGTCCGGCTCTCGGTGAGGGGACTGTCTTCCTTGCAGTTCCTCCGCGATCGATCCGGAGCCCTGCTGCCAGAGCCGGCTCTATGCACTTAGTGGGATTCACAGCACTTGAAAAGAAATATAAAAAATGGCTCTTTTCCAAAGGGCGAAGCTAAGGGTAAGTATTGGCACGGTAAATATTGTTCTATGCTGGTCAATATTGTTAGAAGGCTGTGTCTGGCGAATGCTGGGTAGGTGAATCTAATATTCCTTCGCTTCTCGTAAAACGCACTGATCGGCACTTGGGTATTTATCTTCATTGGCTAAATGGTCATGAACATAACTTTGATTTTTTTAACTGGTCATGTAAGAATCGTTGCATAGATGATTGGTGCTTGGACACTTGCTCTGAAACCCGCCTCTCACCACGACTCATGTTTCTGTCGCAGGGGAAGACGAAGCCAGTCCTGCCCTCGGCTTTGAAACCAGACATGAGCTCCATCTCATAGAATCGTAGAGTTGTTAAGGTTGGAAAAGACCTCTGAGATCATCTAGTCCAACCATCTCGAATCACAGCTAGTTCAGAAATGACACGGACTCCTCTGAGGATCAGTCTTTTCCTTTGCATGACGTCCATATTTTGGTGCCTGTGAGAGTCATTTGCATCATCCTGTTTTTCTTGGGAGTCTCTAGGAATTCAATAGTCATTTTGAGATGCTCGCAGGAGGTGAGGATGACAGTGAACATGTACCTGTCCAGCATGGCGCTGTCGGACATGCTAATTTTCCTTGGCCTGCCTTCCGACCTCTACCACCTTTGGAAGTACAAGCCCTACATATTCAGGGATTTTCCCTGCAAGGTCTTCATGTACCTGAGCGAAACATGCACCATCCTGCACATCACCACGGCGAGCGTGGAGAGGTACTTTGCCATCTGCTTTTCCCTGAAGGCCAAAGTGACCGTCACCAAGCGTTGGGTGAAACGGGACATCCTGGCGCTGCAGGGCTGCTCCCTCCTGACCGCTGGCACCATCCTCTTCCTCTTCGGGGTGGAACACCCCAACAGCAGCCTGCCCCAGGAGAGCCGGGAGTGCAGGCCCGCACGGGGCTGCTCGAGACGATGACCTGGGTCTTCACCATTTATTTCTTCTTACCAATGCCCTGCTTGACTCTGCTGTACGGCCTCATCTGCAGAAAGCTCTGGCGGAGCGGGCAGCGGCTGCCGGGCTGCGGGCAGGAAAAGGTCCCACACACAGACTGTCAAAATACTGGGTAAGAGTATTTTAGAAACCCAGTCTGAAGAGCTGTCTTCTTCAATCACTCCTCTGGGGCGTGCAGCGATGCGGGGGGTGGTGGAGAGGAGGGACGAAACACACGGGGTTACACAGATTTAAATTCAGTGGATTTACACTTGATTTGTGTTCCCGGCCATTTCTGGTAAGAAGGGGAGGCCCCGGCTGCACGGTATTCAGGCTAGGGACCTTACTGCGCGGCAGGGAAGCAGATCAGCGTGGCTTTTGGTTGTTTTGAGATTGCATTCCTCACACGCCTCCCCCCTCAATCTCTGACCTTGTGGGATTAAATTAAAGAAATTGGAAAATTCTGTGACTTAAAAGCAGACCAGGCGCTTCCCCTGCTGTGGCAAGGAAAGGTTTTAAAGCCATTTCCCCTACAAAATTTCTCAAGCTTGGTGACTATGGCTTTGTCCAGGACGGCAGCAACCCACCTGTCCGGGCTTACTTGAACATGATCTTTGTCCCATGCCCGCAAACAATTCATTTTGTGCGTAACCTTAAGTCCTCATTGCCTGAGATTACCAGTAACCACAGCACAAACTGCGCTGGGCAAGGCAGCAGGTCTTGTCTTTGCTGGCTTAAACATAGCAAGCTCACGTCTCGGTCCTGAAGTAGTTTAAAGAGGCAGAATAAACTGCTCAGGACGACTGAAGCGCGCGCTCTTCCGCTTTAGCTGCCGTCATCTTGGCCTTCGTGCTGTGTTGGCTCCTGTTCCACTGGTTGGCTCCTGTTCCACGTCGGCCGAATCCTCTTCGCCCAGAGCGAAGTCACCCTGTGCTTCAGGCACTACTTCAACCTCATCGCCATGCTTCTCTTCCACCTCGGGGCTTCTATAAACCTCATGCTTTACAACATCGTGTCATGCAAATGCAGGAAAACGATGAGCAAAATCCTGCCCCACAAGCGAACTCGGCGCTGCAGGAGCCCGACTGGGAGTGAAAAGGTTTCTTTTGAAGGTACAGAGCTCGGTTCTTTCACGTCAGCTGCTCAGCATTGTCTTAATTCTTGCAACCCAAGCGTTTTGCCAGCAGTGTTGTGGGTCAAAACCCGGGCAGATGGTACACGTGGAGGCTGGAGCAAGTATTAAGGCTGTCCTTTTGGCTATCACGTGTTTCCCAAGACAGGTTTGGAAAGTTTCAGGAAGGCTGGAGTCGAGTCACGGTATTCCCACACAGAGGGGCAGGCGCGGGGGAGGCTGGGCTCCTCTCTTCAGTGAGCTTACCAGCCACAGCATCAGGCTTAACTGTCCACAGAGCTCCCGTGAAGGCGTTTGTCTGTGCTTGAGGACCAGGCGTTTTGTTAATCACAGACCTGTGAAACATAATTCAAGTTACTTTCTTCCCACAGAAGCCGAGAGAGAGACAGCAGAGGCTAAAGCCAGGCCAGCTGCCTGCTCTCAGCAAATAAACTAAGAAACCCCATCCGTACGGTATGTGGAAGGGAAGCGGCAAGAAATTACTCATTCGGTGGGACTGTGAACGCATCGCCGCCTTCCCACAGACCGATTCACTGCTCGCCCCCCAGGTCTCTCGAGTCGCCGCCCTCGTTGTCAGTCTTTTATCTTGTTCTTTATTAAACTACAGCCAGCTGCCCGCCAAGTCAGACCCCATCTCTGCCAAGCTGTACGGCAAGGAACCGTCCTTGCCTTTAGAGCTCACCTGAACGGACCCAGGACAAGCCAGACGTGCGGGCGGTCGCTGGGGCGGGAAGCGGGAGCCATCCGCCCATCTCCCTCCTTCGTAAAACAGGGAAACACGGAGCCCGGCTCACCGGCGGACGGGCCGCCCCAGCGCCCTCCTGACCTCACGTAAAGGGGTTCGAGAGAGGCCGCTGGGTGGTCCCCAGGCTGACACAGCTCTCGGAAGAGGACAGTGCTGCGCTACAGTTCCCGCAAACAGCTTTTCTTCCAGCCAGATTTTTTTTGAAGACAGCTCCTAATGACACTTCGTAACAAGGCGAAACGTGTGTCTTCACCTGAAATTGCATACTGCACAAATGACTGCTCCGGAGTCAGATTAAAATCCAGGAAAAAAACCCCAAACAAACAAACACACAACCACCCTGTAGTCAAATTTGAATACATTTGTATTATTTATTGGCTGTATTAAATATATTATCTATTTGATAGTTACAATTTAGTAATACAATGCATGGCAGCTTTAACATAAGTTTGAGATACCTCAAAATTACGATACAAGAAAACTGAAGATACCTAATACATTAATGCCACTAGGGTATATCGTTCTGGAATGGATAACAGCGGATGTAAAATCTGTACTGCGGTAGGCTTTCATGGGTATTTTCTGGAAGTGTGAATATTTCGTGGCAATTACAAGAGAACTTACTTTCGCTTTTTTAGGAGTCATGACTTGTTAGTATTTACTCTGCAACCCTAATTCAGCTTTTAACATTATCGGAAATATTATTGCCAAATAAACCTCTACCAACTTCGTTCTAAGAGTTAAAGAAATAACCCTTTGGCGAGAGAGATTTGCTGAAGGCAGTCTTATCTGCTAAAAGTAAACTATGAAGAGAAGTAAAGACAAATTGTAAACTCTTCTGCAAACTAAGGCTAATATCTGTATAAAACTCTTTCCAACACTGGAGGGAGAGATTTCTATGATATAATAAATGATTAACTTAAAGTTCTGCTACAAGTAGAACAATACATTCAAACATACATTTTCCAGGACTTTTAATCAAAATAAATAGAGTACAAAATGAAGAGTACATTTTGAAAAGATTAATTTCAGATTGCACCATAAATCTACCTTTAAGAGTATTAAGCGATACTATGTCATAATTTAGGTTTTCCACATCTGAAATACAACACAATGCCTCAAACTATAACGCAACATTATCAACTGCCATAGGAGAAAGACCCTTAAAGTGATTAATTACTGGAAATACTTAGCCTGTAGCACTATCACATCCAACATTTCCACGTACAAGTGCATCGCTCTGATGATGTATATAAAGTGTAGCCGTAGTCTTTGCAAAATACACTAAATCTACCTGTCTGTGGCATGTTCCAAATGCTATTGGGAAGACCCATTCCAAAACACGTTTGAAATCTGCAAGTTCCAGCTTTCAAAACAGTTGATATAAAGAAGACGGCTGTCCGACTCATCTTTAGGTATTCGCAAGCAGATTTCACAAGAACAGTCGTATGTAGTGCACAGTGTCCGCAAAAAATCCCCCCCCCCGCCCCCCGACAAACAGGACGAGTTTCAGGAAAGTTCATCGCAGGCTGAACATTCCCATCTAGAAAACAATGGAATGTGAAGCTGCTACCACTGGGATAGCAAGTCATTTAAAACATTGTATAAATGTTATCTAAAAAGAGTTCTTTCATGTACAATTTGATCATTCAGGTTAAGTTAGAAGGGCATCCAAAAGCAGTTTGAACTTTTTATTTTTAGGTTAATAATAGTACAAAAACATTTGCTCAGTTTGAGCCAAATAGTGTAACATTTATCATAAATGCACTCTTTCTCCTTAAAGACAATACCTGTGCTTTTCTGAAAACACTGCAAAGATTTAATCAGAAGCACAGGAAATTACTTTTCTCTCAGGCACTGAGAGCGAAATGTGGATTGGGCCAACAGCTGCTCACCAACAGCAGACAGCATTTCATCCAGAAATGTACAATACGAAAGGGGCCTTTTCTGCAGTGTCACGTACGAACGCCTCTGCCGTACGTACGTTACGTCCTGCTCGCGTTCTGTCTAGCGTTTTGATTAAAATTCTAAAAATGCTGGCACCCTCTAACACTTGAAATGATTATTACTGAATCCGAAATATTAAAGTAACTGTAAAGTAGTAATATCACTAAGTCAAAGTCAATACTCTGCTCTCCTTCTACAGTATATTAAATGTGGTATGCTCTAGTAACGTTTTGCAATACGGTACTGCTCTAAGCTTAAGCATTGGTGCTGCTGTATCTCCTGTATACCAAACTACAACAATACCCGATTAAACACGGCGGATCGGCTACCACTGCTCTAGTTGTACTTGAAAAGGACTTGTTCTAGCAATGCCTTCCCTCTCTAAGCGGCCAAGGGGTCCCGCTTTGAATTCGGAGAGAGGAGGAGTGTGCGCACACACCGGTGTGCGCGGTAAGGCAGTTTTTTGCTGTTTTATTAACAGCTAACCCTGATTACAGAGGACCCAGGATTACCCTTTCTACAAGAAATCTGTGTTCAGTATTTGGGAAGGATCTGCCAACCCAGCCTCGCTGTTAGCCAGCAGCAAAAGTGGAAACGCATGTAACCATACGTTTCCAGCTAGGATTTTAATTAGAACTAACCATAAATACCCGAAATGGCTTCTGTACAAAAAGCTGAGTACTGAACAGGCTCCCGTCTACTTGATTACGAAGTACTGAATAACAACAGCGAATAAAATAGCAACCACTGCAAATCCGCAGAGAAGAACGATAGCAATGAAGCGCTCTTCACGTAACGTCTTCTTAGTCTCTGCCAACTCCGTCGTCAAGTCGGCACACGGTGGAACCAGCTCCTGTTTCTGAGATGAGAACACTGTACTGGGACTGTAAGGTCCATACAGTTCCTGTGATCCCGTAGAGTCTTGGGACTGACGGCCAGCGCAGACTCTGATCCGATATTCACAGTTTGTCTGCAAGCTTGTGAGACGGAAGGAGGTCTCCGGTCCCTTGTATACCTAGTCAGAAGAAGACGGGAGAGAACCGCTTTACACGGGCTTCGTCCTACAAGCAGCACGCCATACCTTCCCTTCTGCTTTACGAGCGCGTGCAGCGCTGGACGCTGCCCGAAGTCGTTCTCTTCAAGGCAACTTAATAACATCTCAGCTTTTATTTCTGAAGAATTTACAGTTTGTTTTCTTGTGAATGATCCAAAGCTTCCTGCTATGCCCCACACCGGCAGACCTGGATTTTCAAGCTCAGGGGAGTCAGGACTGTAGATCGAGTCCCTTGCCGAAATGAAAAATATCCCTGGCCACTAGCATCACCAAACAGAATCCGAACCTTCAGACACAGACACTTTTTTTTTTTTTTTGGCAACAATTTTTGAAGCAAAACCCCCTGAAGTTCATTATGTTAAATAAAAGGTACCTGATCAAACTCTCTCCCGGCAGCAAGCTGAAGGATGTAAACAATGGAATCTCCTTTCATCGGCTGTAAGGGTTCCCATGTGATTTCGTAAGTGTTTTCTTCCAGCTGATTTGCTTTGGATGCTAGGAAAAAAAAAAAAAAAAAAAAAAAGTGACTTCTTGGCATTTTAGAGAGAGAGAACAATGGTCCCTACAAATGTTCTTGTTTTTTCCAACGAGAAGAAAATGGCCAAAATCACCAGTTATTACGGTGACTCTATTTTCACAGCTAACGTAGCAAATGGCACTAGCTTCAGTGACACCAAGGAAGTTTTCTCGCTCTGGCTTAAGGTGTGCTTTGCTTTTGTACGTTTTTCATTGAAAATGTTTCAGTTCTAATGCGAGTGTCTGGGCAGCGTACATCTAAAAGCTTAAGGTTTTTCCAAGACATTTGTTAACGACGTAGAGGTAACAGGCATTCAAATAGTTTTAAGCAATGGAGGTTTGTTTCATTCTTTCGTTCTTTGCTCTATTTCATGACATAAGCTTAAAAAATGATCACTGTAATATCTGTACGTTACACTTGACTTTCTTTTCAAGCTGACAAGATAAGCTTCTGACGTCTAATGCCTGTACAGATGAGCAAGCACTTCCAAATCACTAGAGAAAACAGCATTTACGTCCACGTATCTCCAGAGCTGAAATTCACGTTATAAACACAGTTGAGCCAACTGATTTTCCTGCAGGTAACTAGCATTCTGATCTTCGGAATGACTTTCCCTAATGGCAATCTTTAACGTTCCTATTCAAAAGTGAAAATCAGGCAAATTATTTGTGTTCTCATTCGCCTACATGCTGTTGTAGCATATGAAATGCTAGATAACTCTGAAAAATTACTTCCCAGTTGAAAATGGGTGGAGGAAATCCTCCCAGTCACGGTGGAATTGCTGTGGTGTAGGAGATGACCACAGGCAGGCCCTACACCAGTAGAGCCCTTCGTATCCCACGAGAATGCCTACCGCAGCTAGTTTCTGTTCTGTGTCCCACAAAGGCCCTGGAACGGGCTAGACTGGGCCAAGGTCAGGTTTTAGCACTTGACTGAGGATGTAAACGGCTAGCAGAGGTCCCTAGTGCAGTGTAAGCTCACCTTTAAGAGATGCGGGTGGAGACTTCGTTGTAGTGAAAGCGTAAACTTCAGAAAACTCTCCCTCTCCGGCATCATTGTATGCCTGGATTTTAAAATAGTATGTAGTGGATTCACTGAGTCGCTGTACCTTGTATGTATGACAAGGACCATTATAAACAGTAACAAACCTGGAAGAAAAAACAGAATATATACAAATTACTCCTATTCAGTAATCACAAATTCGGATGTCAACATTGTAAGCGGAACATTTTCGTGTTGAACTTCAGTACAAAAAAGTGACGCTACGGTGCGGGTGCCCCAGCTTTCTGCAGACCTGCCCGACGAGCGGTGGGCGGCTCGAGCTCTGCTGCCGTCATCCGCAGTTCGTGACGTGCGTTACGTCAGCAACACACACACCGCTCACGCTGGTGGAAATCTGCACGTGCGTTCACGAGGCGTTCATTCAACCTGGCCAGGCGCTAGGCTACAGCCACACGCAGGCCACCGCTGAAACGCCGTGACCAAACTCTTGATCTGAATCACAAGAGTAACCCTTGTGTACACTAGACACGTCGTCATTTCTAGTTAAAGAACAGCTGTCAAGCCCACGTTGCTTACAGGCAAACTGGACTTCATTTTAGAATTCCCCCAAAATAAAAAAACCTGGCAACAAAGGAAGACGGTAAGGTATTACTATTTAAATAGTATTTACTGTTTACAAGTAAATAGTGGGGCAACGGCTATTAGCAGCATTGCTGGTTGAAAGCTGTGATGCAAAAATGCAAACTAAGGGGCAAACTTCGGGACGCCCAAATGGCTTACTAGTGCAAACAGGAGTGAGAATACTTAAAGTGTCTTAAAAACTTCATAGGAAGTTGTGAAGCAACACTATCCTTAATGTTCTGATTATCTTACCTGCCAAACCTGTCCTCCATCTGCAAGTTGAATTGTGTAGGGTTGGTAATTAAAGCTCTGCTAGGACCTTCACCCCATTTAAGTTTAAGGCTCTGGTAGCTGAAGACCACACATTCAAGATGAGGAGGGTCAGGAGGTAGTGGTTTCGTTTTGGCTTTAATGGAATGACTGAAAGGACCAACTCCAAAGCTGTTTATGGCCTGTATTCTAATTCTAGAAAGGCGAGAAGAGCAGCCATATGGTTAATTGGCCGAGGTCCTGGAAAAAAACGCTAGGTGATAAAGCAGGAGTTAAAATTTGTAAAGAATTTAACTCCAAACATTGAAGCAACTAAAATGCAGTTAGAAGTTAACTATAAAAATAATCTACTTCAAAACAAGTCAACATAATTACATTGTTTTCAACATAATGAAGGTTCGGTGTTTCTCAGTATTGTTCAGGTTTATGCTGTTCAGTGAACAAGCGTCCAGGTCTTCCACGTTAAGCTGAACTGTTTGCCTCCCACTGACACTGAAGATCCGTAACCCGAACTAAAGCTTTAGCCAGCCTAAGCACACAACACAGGAACAGCTCTTCTGCTCTTATCCGTACATTCATCCTCTTTTGGCGAGACACTGATCATCCCATTACATGCATTGCTTCAGAATAAAAAATTCTAAACCTCAAAAAATTAGAGTAAAGCCTTGGCCGCGAGACAGAATGCTAATCTTAACACAGCAATCTTAACTCTTGCCGCTAAAACATCATGGTTTGATTCTGGATATGACAATTCTATTTTTTCGGAGTTGCAGAGTAAATTAGGCAAATAGTCTGTAAGCCGAGTGAAAAGATTACTCTAAAAATATAAAACACCACCCTCAAAGCTTCTGACTGAAAATCCTACAAATGTGGTTTCAGAACGAAACGACTGATTCTTACCTGTACAGAGTGTCGGGCAGCAGATTCTCAAGAACATGGCTTGTATTTCTTCCGACAGTTACAAGCTGCTTTTCCCCATATTCTATATTATATCCAGTGATCTCCGATCCATGACAACAGGGTTCTTCCCATTGAATTGCAAGGCACGTTGATAAAGGAAGAGAGATTTCCATTTGATCTTCTTCAAGTAAATGCAGTACCGACACCGCCGCAGGCACCGCCGCAGGGGTTGTCACCACAGCAGTCTCGCCGAACAACCCAACTCCAGCGACGTTCACAGCCTGGACGAGAGACCACGTACTGTTTGCCAAATCTACATTTTTCTAACTGGACAGTCACAGCTATCATGCTTCCTCTTGCGTGTTATTAAAAGCAATTTGCAAGAGAATAGAAAATCTCCCAAACAAAACGTAAATACAGCAAAATGTCTGGTACTTAATGCAGCGCTAGATCTCAACGTGTAGTTAGGAGGGACTGAGGGTGAAGGGAAAGCGTTTTTACCAGTTACCTTCTGTATTGCGTTAGTAGGTGACAGTACATAGTTTTATTCCTCTCTAGCTGAAGTTTTTCTTCAAACTGTATGTTCTTGTTCATTTGCTTAGGAACACCTAACAAAAGGCTTTTCGTACCTGGACTCTGCAATAATATGTGGTTGCAGGTGTGAGACCTTTTACTTCATAGCTCTGGCAAGGGCCGGTGTAAATGACATGCATTGATCCTTCCACCTGTCCCCAGTCCAGCCTGTATTCACCGATCTCCGCACCGTTGCACGCAGGACTCTGTGGGTTTAAGCGATAAATCTTCCCTCAGCTATTGCACACACACACGTTCACCGCACAAGCGTGATCTCCTGTTACACTGAGCAGAGACACTGGAACAGGGGCTGAAACCTGAGGTCTTCTCCACCACGGCCAAGGGTGAAGTTCCGCTTGTTAAAAGGTTTCCACCTAGACACAGGTCTACAATGACAACATGGTTCAGACTGGCATTCTGAATGACTCACAATCTCTTAACCACTTGGGTGAATTAAATCTATTATACACTAGTTACCACACCACGAGGAGGATTAAATGTCACCCAATTTATTCAGTTAAAATGGAAATCCACAGCTGGCAAAATTTACAAAACCCAATGTATACCTCTATAAAGAGACGTGCTCAAAACATTCCACCTCAACATTTGTTGTTTCTTCCATTTCTGTGTATCACACACGTGTCACTAGAATTCTAAAAGCCAAATATTAATGTGTGTGTTACTGGAAACAAAATTAAAACCTACCTCCCATGAAACTACAACGCAAGTTGCGCTTTTACAAGTTATCAGGGGTTTGCAGCATTGATCAGGGGGTCCTGGAGCAGTGGAGATCTCTGCTTTGTCAGAGTGAGGGCCGAACTGCAAGGAAATAGGATTGCGTGAATGCAGCACCAGCGGCAGAGCAAGAACTGATGCGCAAGCGTATGAGCTGAAGAAAACAAATTATTTTTAACTTGATAGAGAAATAAATAGACGAGTTCAGTGCTTAGTTTCGTGGCACCATTTAGAATTCCTTTCAGGTAGTTTACTCTCTAAGCTGGCCCTGTGCCTACAGGATATCTGTAATCCTCCCACTGCTCCGGTTTTGTAACTCCTCCTTCCCCTGTAGTCAGGATCTGGCTTCCAGAAGCAGCTGGGTACTGTTTCAGGCAGACTTTTAGGCAACCAATGTTTATCCCAACCTTTTTCAAACCTGCCATTATTTGAACACACCCCTCTCTACACAATACTCTTCCCACACCACCAACCTGCAGCGTCTACGCTCACCGTAAAAGGTAAGGCAATTTCTTAAGGCACAAACTTAAGTGGTTACTCGCAGCCAGGAACGCAGGGCTTACACTGCAGTCAAAGAAACGACCGAAAGCAGCAAGAGAATGCCTAGCACTGACTTCGGACTAGTTACCTGCGGCACTGACAGCGATCCAGTAAACAACAACAGAAATGCAACACACAGTGAACATCCCCTTAGTCAGGAACATTCACTCCTTCCTTCGGCCCTAATTTATTGCACCTTCTGTAAGTCATATTTTTTATGCTGTCAGAAATTTTTGCTCCTTCAACAGAACTACGACAGAACACAGAAGCCACAAAATATCATCAGGCTTGTAAGACAACAGCATCATTACTCTCTCGTGTTAA
>VZTL01006606.1:37923-55503 GCA_013400535.1 Scopus umbretta | reverse complement strand
AAAAAAAAAAAAAAAGGATCCCCTTGGCACAGCGGTTACCCCGACTTTATTTGCTGCTCGTATCCAGAAGCAGTACATTCTCCCTGGAAGCAGATTGTTTACTACATATTCAGATGCTGGACCCTGATACACTTGTCTGCGTTCGTCTTGTTCAGAGTTTGCCATCTCTACAAGATATTCTGTAATGTCAGAACCTCCATCCACAGACGGTGGGCCTATGAAATAAAAAGAGAAAGTTTTCTTCCCTATTCATTTCACAAAGCATTTTTCTTTTAAATAGTTTCTAATCGGCCTCAAGCTAGAAGTTGAATCAGATCAATTCTAGAAGTTAAGAGTGTGGGCTTTTATCATATATCCGAGCAGAGACATTTTATGAAGCTTGCTTCCCCCCTCCGCCCCCCAGATACCCATTAGTTTAAGATGGCCTTCATCAGGGTTTTTCAGATATTTTCCATATATTTTGTTCAAAAACCAGTGTATCTTCATTACTTTTTGATTATCTCCTTTACAGAGATAAAAATGAGAAAAGGAGGGTTGATTTTTAAATTGCCAAACATGCGTCAGTGATGAGGCAGTCAGCAAGCTCTCTCGCTGGAAGACATTTACATCTGCATGAGTCTCACCATATCGTTGCACATGCGTGCATCACCAAGGCAGAGGGGGTTAGCAAGCTTTGGTCGTCTTAAAAAAAAAACAAAACACCAAACCCTAAAAAACCAAACCAAACCACAAAAACACCAAAAAAACCCCAAAGATACCAAAACCTAAGGACACAGACTACATCTATCTATTTTTATTCCTCCCCCCCACCAAGAGTTCTACAGATTTTTCATTTTTGTTCTGACATTTAAAATCAGAAAAGTATTTTGCTCAGAAACCTTGGAGCTTACCCCACTGTAAAGTGATTTCCTTGGGCTTAGCTTTGCCTGCCAGGCATGGAGCGTGACACGGTCCAGGAGGAACAGCTGATGTTGTAACAGTCGTAACATCAGAAGCCTAGCAGTAATACATGTTATTTGAGAGTGGAAACACAAACCAACATTTCACTAAAACACAGAAAGAAATGGTTTTCAGAAGCAAATTTATTCTCATTTTCCTCACCTGGCTTTCACCACCTTTGCTGACACAATGAACTCTCATTCTGTATGAAGTGCCGGGCTTGAGATGGTCACATACATGTTCTCTCTGGGAACCACTGTATATGGTTTCCCATTTACTTCCTGAGGAAAGGAAGAAAATACTTTATGGAACTTTTGCAAAAATCAGCCTTGGAAATTCTCTCCCAGAATTAGTAATTAAGAGCTAATCAAGCCACGGAATCCAATTTGAATGATCAATTATGCAAAGAGCCCGTACGACACAATACACACACGTGAAAGCAGAACAGTACTTGCTAGGACAATGAGTAGCGAACGGGTACACTGAATTAGCACACCAGCTGAATTAGCACTTAAGGATAATTGCTTACCAACTGATGTTTCTGAGATTTCCAAAACGTATTTAGTAATGTCTGATCCTCCATTGTCTTTGGGTGGTTCTGAAAGAAATCGACATCTTAAAATAAATTCTAGAAGATTGAAACCCAATGCGTTATTCCGTTATCAGCTTTTTCAGAGAACATATTCATCCATTGTAGAATACTTTCAAGTAGAAAACTCAAGTCAAATGGAAACGGAAAACAGCAAACCTATATCTTCACAATACGTTTTCCAGAAAAACAGGGTTTTTTCTATTATTAATCATGCTTATGCCAGGAAGAAGAGTAACTGGGAAAATACTGCCAATTTCAGGTATCGTCTCTTATTTTTTGAAGAGCTCGTGAAAATTATTCCAGCGTCACAGCAAATCTAGAGGCTATTACAACAGCCAATAGCATTGACTGCTTCTCTAAAATGAATAAAGAAAAACACTACTTTTGTCCTATAGCCCCAAAACAAACCAAGTTGCAGCATTTTTGGTAACGCTAAGTATTTCTCCTGCAATAACAGTATCTGCAGAGACTGTTTTAGCCTGAGTTCGCCTCTGGTTTTTAATCTGCGTTATTGAACGACCGCGCCTACATAAGCAGCGCTCAAATACCGCGCGGACCAGAGTTAACCTACCCCACGTAACTTTCACGCTGTGCGAATGGATCTTGCCCTTTACAGCTGGTTTACTTGGCGGTCCAGGTTTGTCAGGATGGGTGCTGTGTTCTACCACCTCACTAGGACTACTTTTTCCTTCGCTGTTGTAGGCAAAGAGCTGTTTCAGGAATGAATGGGACATAAAATAAATGCTTGATTTAATGACAAGTAATATCCTGCTGATTTACAAAGTTCTTCCATGAAAAAAAACAAAACAAAAAACAAAACCAAACCTCACAACAGAAAAGACAACAATTTAAAAGGAAACAAAATTAGCTAGTGCAAAAACAAAAAAAAAATCTGATTTGTATTACAATTCCACCAAAAACTATTATAACAACAAAAGTACTGCAGGTAATTTTCTGCTGTCTCCAAAGAAAGTGCCTTAGCTGTAAGAAAATGCTAAAATTCCAGAAAAGCATGCAGTCATGATTAAATTAGAAACAAAATATAGTACAAACCCTAAACTTATAGGAGGTACTCCTCCTAAGATTTCTTAAAGTGCATGAGAGTTCATCTCCATTGTACTGTGGTTGGAAACCATAACCCTGTAAAGGAGGGAAAATGAGAACAAAACGCAGTCACCAATTTTCCACCATAAAACGAAAAACCAGATCAGATCGATCAGATTTTTTTTTTAGCTTGAACTCCACCTTTGTTTCACTAATACATGCAATACTTGCCAACTGTTGCAGTATTTTGCAGCATTTTATTCGAATCTCAAATACAGAGTTAATTTGTTATTTAAGCGCTGCTGCGTATCAGGCTTTTGCACGTATAACAAAACCCAGCACTTACAGAACCTTCTTCTTCCATGTCTAAACTGTAAGTGAGGGAGTCATCTGAGGACACCCCGTTCGGTGGGCTCCACTTTACTGACAGCCAGGTCACTCCTGCTTCAACGAGCACGGGGGGCGACGGGGCTGGTGGGACAATTCCTGCTGTATAGTATGTCACCGTCTCGCTGAACCCACTGGAAAAACATTTTTTTTTTAAATATTAACGGCAGCGAGGTGCAGTTGATGAGAAAGTAAGTGATAGGATACGTTGTGTTCGTTACCTCATTCCAATATCATTTTTAGCAGCTAATCTGAGTGAATATTTTGTAGAAGGAGAGAGTTTGGTAAGTTTATACTGCTTCAGGTGCCCATAGTAGCATTCTTTGAAGGGTCCATTCTTCCCCTTTAAAAAAGAGAACAACCTGAGTAACGTTTTGCATGGCAACTGGATGTTCCCTGCTAAGGTCAACTTCTTCACTCTAAATTTTCTTAAATTTAATTTCACTCACTTAATAGCAATTAAAAAAAAAGGGAGTAAGCATAAAGAACGTAAAAAGCTAACATCATCATAGTCATGCTGAGTAAGCTGATAGTAATCGTGAGCGTTCTTGATAATACAACCGCCTTTTGATTGACGTAACTGTAGATTTTTTGGCACTGTAGATTTTATAAAAAATGGTAATAAATGACTGCAGTTGAAAACAAACCACATTTTTGAAGTTTTTTATCACTTTGGAATACATTTCAGTAAGAAGGTCAAAGCTGAGTGGTATTTGTGACAGCTACCGAAGACAGAAGCCAAATGCTCATCCATTTAAACAGAGCACAGGAACGAATGATGCTCCGGAAGACAAGAGCCAAATGAGTTTTACACCGTCCTCCCAGAGGATCTGAAAGGATTGTCTACTTGAGTTGCTGCAAAAACAGTCATTTGAGTCACGCTTTTTATGTGGCTTGTCCCTTTAAAACTGCCTGGACAGTTGCACTGAAAATAGCTGATGTACCTAAGCAAAAAGTATTTTTAAGTATAATTGGTCTGCAGATGTCATTATGATTTTTTTTTTCCCACTAGAAAAGGTCTTACCTCATCCCATTCTAAAAGAAAATTAGTTATTTTGGAGCCATTGTCATTTGAGGACTGAAAATAAAGAAACAATGAAAAAAGTTAAAATCAAATGGTTGTACTTTTATAAATTTCTTTGCACATTAAAAAACATTTTAACAATTGAATGTAATATACTCCAACTGCCCTTTAAAACAAAGTATTTAAAGTAGAGCTGAAAGGAACCTGCAGTAGGCACACAGAACAGCTCTCTTCTTCCGCAAGCGCACGTGAGATAATCTGAAACCCTGCTGTGGGCACAGACGCGAGATTTCAGTAAAGTGAGGTAGGTAAAAACTAGCATCTCTTCTAACTAGTTTAACTGCTCATTCCCGATGGTCTGCAGGCTGCTCTACTACTTCTATTAATTCTGATAGTTCAGAATTTGAACTTATGACCAGTTTTATTTTATGAATACTGCAAATTCTGTTCTTACAGCTTTCTTCCTGGTGTCCATGCACTGTGTGCTCGCCAGCTGTCTGAGCAACGTACTCATCCAGACCAGCAACATTTGTGTTTGTTATGACGTACGAATCGGGAACAACCTTTACTTTCTGAGTGCAGATAATTAGTTACATTGTTTGTATAAAAGTAATTTAGCTATAAACTGTTTTCTAGGTAAAAGTGTAGTCATAAGAAAAACACAAAGAGACAAGAAAATACAGTTACCAGCAAGGCTTCACAGATACTGTATATATTCCTAAGTCAGATTCAGAAAGTTAAAACTACAAACCAGCCAAAGAAATTCACTGTGAGTCAGTTAGAATGAGACTGCTGGAATACAACATTAAGTTATATCCAGGAACCCCAAGGGAAAATATAAATGCTCTATCCTTTCCTGTGCTGCCAGTTCAGAAGAGAACTTTGCTAATTCGTACTTAGACCTGCTACCAGCTCCGTCACACTAAAGCCATATGCAAGACACCAAGCAGTGGAAGAAAGGGGAAGAAACAATCATGATTTCAGTTATCAGTCTCAACTGAGCAACTTGAAAGCCAACACCTAAAGTACACACTAAATTATTGACAAAGCTAATTTAAACATACCGTACACGAATGCATCAGAGCACTTACCTTCCACTGCAAACTCAGGCTGTTTTTGGTTCTGTTAATTAGCTTCGGTGCAGCTGGACAGTCTGGCTCACAACTTTCTGTGGTGAAACTCACTAATTCTGAAATGGATTCTTTTATGGAGCTGCTGGTTACTGAAACTCTGAACAAAGGACAGTTAATTAGCACCTGAAGATTCAAGGAAAGAGCTGTTAGCTTTAGAAATCCATTTAAGCACTAGCAGTGGTTACAGCAACAAGACCAGCCCGCTCACGTTATGGGAAACAGCCCGCTCCCTCTTCTTTCAGATCACTGATTCTAAGGGACAACAATTTTGTGTCTTTTCATTCAGGAAGAAATAACAAAAAGTGAGTTTATGATGTCGCTCCAGGTTCTAGTAACAGATGTCCACCACCGTAAGAAACACCACTGTCCATTCTACGTTCAAGGAGACAGGGGCATGCCGAGAGTAGTGCGATGGAGATCCCACAGGTACACCTACTGGACCTGAAGCCTCCATCTGGCACCCTTCGTTTCCTTTGCAACTACTATCTTTCACAGTGGAGATATTTTAGTGATGAGATACAGGTGGGAGGCATGATGAAAACTGTAGCAAGTGTTACCAAATGGTAACAGAACACCTGACTTGAAATTAACCTTTTGCTAGACCTTGAGATTCAAAGATGGCCAACGCTTCCTTGCGCAAGAGCACGGATGCTAGAATGGGCTAAGTCAGCTGTTCGGGCAATACAGCCACGTTTATCAGTACAAGCGTTCAAACGGGACAGAATCACGCTCATCGTGGCAGACAGCCACGCTCATTTCCATGTGTTTTTGAAGAGCAATGAGTTGACTGACTTTTCAGAAATACTGTCTGTCTTATCGAATGAACTATAGGGAAAAGAAAGTTGGCCTGTATGGAAAGCAACACCACAAACCAAACATACGCTATGCTACACTGCGCAAGGGGAGCTGTGCTGAGTATTTAACATTCTGCAGCTTGAAAATAGGAGTTTGCTTCAGTAAGTCTTAACATTTGTCTCCTCCTGCGCCCCAGCATTGAGGCGCGCTCTTCTGCTACTGGATCACAGTGTTCTCCTGCCTTGTTTAACCAGCTTGTCTTTTTCCTGACCAGTTAAACACCTTCTGCAGTAATGCTTATTTACTCTGCGGGGCAATTCTTGAATGTCACGTCTTGTTCCCTTGTAACACATCATCTAACTTCTCCCCATTTCAACCAGTTTCCACCTCCCTTCTTGCACTGCTACAGAAGCTTGCAGTTTAGACAAGCAACTTCACAAATCAAGCTGACAAGTCAGACTTGCAAATCCATGTTAAAGTCCAAATTATTTTATTTTCCACTGCCTTCAGCCTGCAATAATCTCTTTCACTGAGTCCAATCTTGTCGTTCTAAAACATACCAACAGAGGATAACTGAAAGTTTGTACTTCAGAGAAACACAAAGAGACAGAGAAGATAGTAGGGAAGAAAATGAGGTGACACTTTTATGAAGTTAGAAGGTAAGTGGGAATTTAGATAGCAACAGAAGGGTCCATAGCTACGGTACTTTTGCAGAATATACCTCAAGTTGTTTGTGATCACACCTTTTTCATGGGGCCACAATAATTCTGTAATTAACATATCGACAAAAGCACGAAGTATTTCATTCCCAGCAACATACCTGGCATGATAATCAGTTGCTGGCCTGAGATCAGGAAGTGTAATTGGGAATCCTTTCCCGCTGTGAAAGGGGGGGGGGAAGGGGGGGGAGAAAAAAAGAAAAAAAGAAAAAAAAGAGTTACAGCTCCTCCTTATACCTCAAAGGATAAAAGCTTATTGAAAAGCAAAACCATGTAGCGCACATTTAATTTTCACGTTTTCCATTGTCCATGTAACTCTTAGTGATATTACTTAAAATTTATTTCATGTGAAGTAGGTAGGTCTGCAAGTCAACAAACAGCTCCTGATAGAGAGATTGCTGATTGGTTAATGTTTTTAAACATCGGAATTGTGCTTAAATGAAGAAACTAAACTTACACATAGACAGATTTAAATTTTCCATTTTTACCACTGTTGGATATTGCTACTTCAAATGTAAATGCTGCTGGACTATGACTATGGCTCTCTCCATTCTGTGAACTAACTGGGAGATTCCAGGACAGAACGGCTGATCTTGCTTGTATATCAGAAACCTATTAAAAGCATAAATAATGCAAGTAAGTTTGCTTTCTGTAATAAAAGGTATATTAGTCAATAACATGGTGTCTCTAGTTTGCCTATGAAGTTCCTCACTGGAGGAGTTCTTTACCTTTGTAGTGGAAATATTGAGTCACTGTTTGAATTTAAGTTATTTCCTCTTTTCATTTCTAAAATACCGTATTAAAGGATTTCCCTTCAAACACTAAACAAACATCTATACACACTACATTGTCTCAGTGTATGAAGAGAAAATTTCTATTTCACCTGCACTGTTTGCATCACCCATTTGGAGCAAATTTTCAGATTTGGAGTCTTGAACACTGACACCAGACCTATATTTACGCACAGTCAGATGGCCTAACTTTCTAACTCTATTACAACTCCCTCACATAATCTTAATATTGAAGCACTAAGCTATAGAACAGCAATAGGCTCCCATTTTAAGTGCTCACGCCTAAAATTTTTGGTCTAAGGTTTTTTGCTGCTTAATTCCCGCACTGCAAATCTCCTCTAACAAAGTCAACACAGCCTTCAGTTTGCGTTAAGTACAGATGTCAGAAGCAGCAATGAAAAAAACACTGCCGTAACAAAGAATTGCTAGAAAGATGGAGCAGAATAATACAACCCATGCTTACTGTATAGATAATGCAAAGAAGAGTTTCATTAAGCACGCTCAAGATCAAAAATATCAGTGCGGTTTTAGCCTTGAGACTTTTAAATTCGCGTCACCATACTCCAATTTCCTAAATTTTGTAAATACTCAAATATTTGCTCCAGTTTCTAAACTTAACATAAAAAGATGATCTATTTCTGTAAATTCTATCCCCAATATTCTTAAATCCTCTATGCTGAACAAAGGACGGTTCCAAGAGTGGACAGAC
The DNA here is from genome assembly GCA_013400535.1 of Scopus umbretta. Classification (NCBI taxonomy): domain Eukaryota; kingdom Metazoa; phylum Chordata; class Aves; order Pelecaniformes; family Scopidae; genus Scopus; species Scopus umbretta. Next base: position 47,370 of record VZTL01006606.1, on the reverse strand, counting down.
TTCCATTAGTTTAGCAGGCCCTTGGTTCCCAAGGTACTAAAGCCCTCATGTACCCTAGACAACTTCAACAGTGGATACATTCTTGGCTTACAGACTGGGAAACTGAGTCAGACAGACTGTTTCAGAAAGTTGAAAAATAGTGGGTTTCCATAGTGCGGCTGCGCTTTCCCAGCTATAAACTCTGACAACTAAAACACATTTTCTCTATTAAAAAAATAAACCATTAAGAAAAAAGAAAGGGAAATCAGTAAGACACATGTTATTTTATAGAAGGTATATGCACAGAAAGTAATGGTATTTTAAGGATAATACTTACGACTAGCTTGTCAATGCCTAAGTGAATATCACATTTCTTGGATTCTGTGTCAGATTCTGAAATTTCAAATACAAAATAGATTACCAAAAACCCCAAGAGTAAACCAGTCTGTTACAAAAATGCCACCACAAGATGGAGTTCGCCTTATTAAGAGTTTAACAATAGTACTTATTGTGCAAAGTTCATTTCCCCTGTTTGTTTTGGCTGCGTGAGGGCTAGAAACATGAACTATCCAAAACTAACAGTGTTACAAGAACCCTTTTAGTACATCCTGCACAAAGGCTATATTTTCCTAATCTGAGCATAAATTGGTTTTCTTTGACAACACAAAATCATTCCTCCAAAAATGAGTGGTGTTAAAAAAATTACAATAAGCTCACATCTCTCTACTGTATGTGCTTTCCTTCATTTTCTATTGCAAAACACTTGGTCTAGGCATAATTTGAAAGAAGCCCAATTAAAACTGCACACTAAAACTACCTACAGGTACCAAAAGGGTTACATCTGTAAACCGAATCCAACCCTTACAACTGTCCACGTCAAACAATTCAGGATATTATTCTGTCTGCAAATAAAAACTATTGTTCCCCCTCCAATAAATACGTATGAAGACAAATCTTTAAATCAAGTATGTTTTTCGCCCTTGAAACAAGTTGGATAAAAGCTTCCACCTCTGTTTACTTCCCCAGACAGAAAGTCAGATTTCTTTTTTATTTCTCTAAGCGAAGAGTTAAATATACTAGCGACACCGATGAGGCCTAGACCTCGCAGCCTAACAAGACCACTTAATTGAAGACACACACACAAAAAAAAAACCCAAACCACTAGAGGATGCACAAATCATTTAAGGAATCGTGGTAAGAAACTGTCTGCATTTCAGCAACACCGTTCCAAATCAACAGGGAAGACAAAGATATTGCACACAAGGTATTTTAGTATGCAAGTAAATAGCCATAAGCTACTAAAAACCTCCAACGTCCATTTGAGCAAAATAACGCATTGAACTGAAATTACAACTGATCAAACAGCAACCTGTAGGGACAGTTGCTCCAACCTTCCCATTTCTTGAAGTTTTCAGTAACTCCTAGTTATCTGAAAAGTACCACAAAGAATGAGAACGGAGTTTTTTTTTTATGGAAGTACCCACAGGTCATCCTCATTTGGAATACTGATCAGTCCTGGGTCAGAAAAGGCAGAGAAGCAAACAAAAGGTTTAAAATTAAATCTTCCTGAAGATCTTAGTTGAAAAATCCCAAACGAACAAACTCGACATTACTATTCTTTCCAGAGGAAAAGTATTCCAGGCTTTCTCTAATTCTCAATAGCCAAAGCCATTTACAAATTCATTTTTTTCAGAAACTATTTGGCAATGAACTTATAGCATCCTCTGTGACAAAATAATATCTTTTTTTTTTTTACCCTTTCAATGCAACCTACCTCCCATCTCTGCCTCTGGACTGCCCTTTGTTTTTCCTATCTGCTTCTGCTTTAGTGGTCCTCCTGCCCCTTGCTGTCCCTTTCCATTGCCATTCTGAATTGTTGCACTGGAAGAATTAACAACTTTATGTGGTGAAGATGGAGGACTGTTAAGTTTATTGTTAATATGACCACTAGTTTGTCTGTCTTTTAGTCTTTTCTTCAGGTGTTCTTGCATTTTGAGACTCCTTTCGTCTCGCTGAATGAAGTTTGTCCTTCCGTGAGAACGAGGTTCTGCAAAGGAAGGAGAACTTGCTTCATTATTCAGTACAATTTATTTGACATCCGAGAAACGCTCCGTAAGTCAGAAGAAAAACTACAGTAAAACCAGAACTTGAAAGCCGACGGAACTTCACTGTGCTTGCTTTGTCAGCCTGTAGAGGCACAGAACTGCATGGCTCGCATAATTTCGGCTTGGTGCACCTGCGAAGTCCCGAGGAGTTTCACGGCTGATACTACGGTGTCTCTGGGCAGCAGAGCAACGGACAACAAACACGCACGGATGGCACTGCCTGCTGGCAGAGCTTCGCTAGACTGCAGGAACCTCACCTGATAAAGAGTTTATGGATTGGGCTCAAGTCAGCGTATGAGCATAAAGATCAGGTAGTAGAAGAACGCACCTGGAGGTTTAATTCTTGCTTTGAAACGTCGACATCGGTTAAATGCTATAGTAAGATATACGAGATATCTGCAAGCAAATGTCTATTTTTCCTGTTTAACCCATATCCAAATTGTTGATGTTTTTTTTTCCTTAAACATTATTTTTGATCACTTGCTGAGTTTAAGGTTTGGTTTTTTTATTCTTTTTTTTTTTTTTAAAATTTAATTCTTCAGGCCTTTCTCTTTTGTTAGCTGCTCAAGATTATGCCTTACAGTTGCCTTTCTTCCCTGATATAGCCATACAGTCACCTTTTCAAAAAGTGTAAGCAAATTTAGGACCCAAACTAACTTTTTAAAACATAGCTTGTGTGCTACTGCACGTTTTACCCTAGACATGAGCTGAAACAGCTTAATTACCAATTTAAGGTTGAGAGAGTGAATGGTCTTACATCGCCTGATTTCTTTCTGTGCTAAATGCTTGTTTATATAAGGCTTACAGCCTAGTTTAATTCAGCAGTGATCCCAGTCCTCCACTGAAGTATTGCTTCATTCAGTTTTTAAATATAGAGTGGCCTTGCACTTCACACTCCAACATAGGTTACTATGGGTTTTGGTTTATCAATGTTATTTTTATTTTCTTTCCAGTTGTATTTGGACTCTGTCTAGCCGAAAAAGAAAAAAAAAAAAACCCACCCAAAAAACCATTAATGTATTAAATTAAATGCATTTTCGAAAAACTTCATGCCAAGGTTGTGAAACACAGCAGTTTTAGAGAGCACAATGTTAGAGAAAGGTAGAAGCAATCACTGTGGCATTTACAGTAACAAAAGTAAGGATCCATGAAAAATATACACAGTATTAGAACACATCTAGGTTACTGCTTTTGCATTTTAATCCTTAAAAACAGATCAGCAGATTTAAACTTTATACAATCATACTTTGCACATGCAGAGTCCCTTCAGACCAGGCTCCGCGATACCTTGTTCACAGGTGTATTTTAAGTTACCCCGTTAAACACACGGAAGGCTCAGGGAGTCTAAGAACCAGCACCAAAATCACAGAAACGCGTGTGAAAGAGCTGCCGACAGAGCTCGGCCCTCAATCTAGACGCACCGAGCGAAAAGCCTTCTCGTGGACTGAGCCATCACCTGTGCTCTCACCTTGTTCTTGGAAAACGTGTGGAGGTGGGTGCTGGTGAATGAACTGTGGTGGCAGCTCTCCTGTCCCAGGAACCGGAGGGTACACTGGGTGAGGTGGGTGGGGAAGCAAAGCATGGTGATGATGCATGTAATGTGGCACATGGGGAGGAGGAGGAGGAGGAGGATGCATGGAAGGATGGAATTCAGCTGAGTGTGGCAATACCACCACTTTACGAACTCCATTTTCTTCCACCACCTGTCATGCAACACAAGAAATGAAACATCAGTACAAAAACAATCTTGCAAACATTGTACATTTAATAAAGAATCCCTATGCCTAAGTTTATATCCACAATCTGACAGTCACTGGCATGCACACAGAAATGAATCCCAGTGGAAACCCAGCATATGTTACTGGAAGAAACTGGAGTTCGAGGCAGTCAGTTTTAAGAAGCTGAGGCCCACACGCTGAAGCGCTAAGCAATCTATAATTTATGAATAATGTATATATTCTCCTAAACGACTAACGTGAATCGATCGGGGTGCAATTCCCAGCCCACTTGTAATTAGTTAGAGGAACGGCTTTAGACCACATGCTGACTGACAGCGCTATCCTACGTACAAGTCACTGCGTGTCATCCTACTTGTGTACATGTCTGCATACACGTTCTTAGCCTATGGCAAGTACAAAGTATCACAAGTCAGCTCTGCTGTCTTGTACTATGATCCAACCCAACTCAAATGTCAAGATATTTCATGTCTGCCACAGGCTAAGAGAATTCAGACAAGGAACCTGTCTGTGCGTCTGAACTCTGGGATAAAAAGATGCTACGACAGCGCATGCGTATGTATCCACACGCACACTCTGAAGCATGTGTCCTAAACTGGCACTATATAGGCTTCTTCTGGAGTCTAATTCTGCCAACGTGAAATACATTAATATCCTGGTGTATTGATTTCCTACAGTAAATTTAAAATACAATAAGTGTTTATACAAGAACGCTTCTCTAGACTTTAAAATTGAGAAGAGACTTTGGACAGAACATGGGTTTTAGAAGACAAGGTCAAGAAATAGCACCGAAGCAGGATTCAGAAAAAAGACATATTAAACAAGGATGACACCGAGGCAAAACAATGCCCAGCTTAGCCTCATCTTCAGGACTCCTGGAACAGACAAGCAGAGGCTGAGGTTGACAGGGCCCTTTCCCCAGGCAGGGTTCATAGTACAGACGGAGGACACCTACGCTGCTTCGTTGTCACTCTGTGGTTACAGTCCATTTTGCTTATCGGAGGGATTAAGTTCTCAGCACCTACGGTTCTGACGGGGTCAAAGGCTCCCGAGATGACCAGAGAAATCACCTGGTCATATTCCAGTTTGTTTCTTCTGCCACAATACAGAAATCCACTGGCATAAAATTCAGACTGTATCTAATGTGAAGTCTGACTCAGAAGCAAACTAGATTGTATTAAGTCCCATTTAAAAGCGGAAAACAAATCAACTGTTTTCTCCCTCGCACAAAAAATTAAACAGGTACGAGCCATGTAATTGGGGAAAAAAAAAATTAACGGTCGAAAAGTGTTCAATATTAAAGGCAAACTGACACTTCAAAATGAATCAAGTCTCAGCAGGAAAACCAGTCATTTTTCTTAGATTGGTTTAAAATTAGTCTGCAGCTTTATGCTTCCTTCCTTCTACATCAGTCATCTCCTCCACGTTGTATTTAAAAATGCAGAGCACAAATGCTATTAGGCAGGGCCTTACAGCGCTTTAGCATTAACAGAGATGCATCACATCGTCAGCAGAAAATATTATCCGCGGATGCAAGCGGGGAGCGCGCTCCAGCTGCAGGCTGGCATACCAAATTGAGATGCAAAAGAAAAAAAAATAATTTAATGCAATCTGTAAAGTAAATCATGCAAAATAAAAGCTGCTCTTAGAAGATTTCAACTTATTTATGTAGCCCTCTGCTACTAAAACCAGAGACAATTCGTATTTTGGGGCATTTAAAGAAAGCACTTACACAAAAGCGGGCTGTATGTCTTATCCTGTGAGTTCCTTCAAGATCCTCTCTTAAAGCATGTTTAGTTTGGCTATAAGAAATCACTGTAGCCTTTCCTAGTTGGCCAAGGCGGCATTGCGGATGTTGAAACATTGCTTAGGCCAGAAGTACGTTTTGAAAAGCTTCTCAGCAAAAGATAGGGCAAACTAACGAGAAATTATTCTTCCGAAGGGAAATAGAATGTGGCCACTCACAAACTGCTATGACAAACTTCAGCTGGGAGATGACCTCAGAGTCAGCTGTATTACTAGCAATTCTTAACAGACTTGAAATAGAAGGAAAAAGTTACAAGGAGAAGTCACTTAAGACTAAGCTTACGCTGAGCACAGGCTTTTTGGTTCATCGGCAGAAAACCACGCCACTCGAACTACGTTACGCTGAATAATATTAAAACACACTATAACACACAGAAGTCAAAACTCGTAGCAAATGTTGACGGCTGTGTTAACTCTATTTTATGTATATATTAAGCAAGAACACACGCGCAGTTTCGGGTAGAAGGGATACATTAGTATGAGAAGACTTTTACATGATTTTGCAGTCTGACCTTGCTACGTCCCCGTTATCTACTACTGAATCTCTTCGTTCCACTTAGGCAGAAACCAGCGTAACTTATCTCTGGGCTCTGCCAGACAGTTTTGGGAACAGACAGTTAAAGTCTCATCTGCTGACAAGAACAGTAGAAGAAACGCAAGCTCTGATTTAGAGTTGGTTTCGAACTTGCCTATCCCTGTCATAATGACCGAGGGAAACCAAACCAAAACCAAACCTCCTAGTTTCATGTGACAGCAAACACAGAACAAATGTATTTTTCAGTTTGTACGCCTCGGCGTTTGCCAGTGCTTTGCATACTGTTTGTGCTGAAGGTTCAATTTCATACTGATGCATACATTATCCGGGGGATCTTTCTTCAGGGTCTGCATGAAAGTACCTACTTATAATAGCAGAAACACAACCTGCAGAGGCAGCTGTATGCAAAGAGACAACTGCCTGAGGAATTCAAGAACATACAGTTACAGGGTTTTCAAGCCTGCTCAGAAAACTCCTGATTTTGAACAGCACTGGAAAATGAGAAACCTAGCCTATCCCATTTAAACTTTTGCTTTTAATTACTTCAATTTAAAAATGCATTCATTTAAAAGTAAATCAAACTGGTAACTTCAGACACCTCTGATAACAGTTCAAATACCACACGCAGGGCTGATCTGCTATGACTCAACAACGCAGAGGAGTGGAAAATCAGTGAGAATGGAAAAGTAAAGCTGGGAGAGAAGCCCAGAGGCCCGCTCATTTCTTAGGCACGTCACTAGCGTTAACACTCCTCTTCACACTTCTGCTGCAACAGTAGAGTGTTTTGCTGAACGTTAAGGAGATCAGCCCTGGTAAAGAAAGGGGCATTGAAAACTTTGATAGAGTTATATCAGCATAGAAAAATCTGAACTAAGGGAAGGCATTAAAGAGAAATTTCTTATGCGGTCCAGGAACAAAAAAAAAGACCTAAGGGATGCTGGTGTGTGTCCCTTATAACCTCAACGCAAGAAACACGAGTCTCGCATCCACAGTATGCGCGAGACACGTCCCGTTCCGACGCTGCCCCCAGCTCTGTGCCCATCAGACTGTTTCTGGCAGAGCTAAGCGCCGGCTGTACTCATCAGTCCTCCGACACTTAGCTGCCGTCAGCTGTGATGGTTCGTGGGACCCAGGCACCTACTTCCGCCTTGAAAACAGGACTGGAGAAAAAAAAAATCAAGCTGTGGATCCTGTTCATGGAGCTCAGACAGCCAATTCGGAGCCATCTGCTATCTTACTAAGAGTAATCTTTTACTGCCTAATAGCAGTATTAAAACACTCCTGAAACCAGATCAAATTTTACTAAGTGACCAGGTGATAAGCCTACAATAAAGTTAAATAGTTGATAAGTTCAATGGAAAAAAGACAAGAAATGCTTTTAACAGCTGTTCAGATACAATAATCAATAGCCTTATTGTTAAAACCACACCCAGAAACACACTGAAATGGAAGAATAAATTAAAGTTTACCTGAGATACATAACCGGGAGGCACAAATATAGGCGGCATAGAACCATTTGGTGACATCATAGGAACGTGTGCTGGACCTGAGAAGTAACAAGGTGCCACTTTTCAAACAAACGAGGCTTTACAAACCCGAGCCACCCTTCTTCCAAAGGTGGTGGCTCACTTTGGTGCCTGAAAAGCCAGCAACTGCATTCAACTCTGCATTTATGGAACTACCTTTTGACAAGCAGATTTAGAAGCAAGGCTTAAACCATCCAATTAAAGAGTCAGGTAGGAGAGAAGCTTCAATAATCAGGACCACGAGTTCAAAAAATAAGAAAGTGACTGTACCAAGTTTCCATCAAGAAAAATGATGCAATTTATGTCACCGATGGCTAACTCGTTCTCACGTTCAAAATACACATTAAGTATGATTTAACAACTTTCAGGAAGCATCCAGAATTTTAGATAATACTGCTGAATGCACGTATGGCTACATTTATTCTACAAAAAGCACAGATTGGATTTATCCCAACCACCAGGCTTACGCAGCCGACAGTATTTCTTATATTGTACAAAAATGAGCACAGATACATTTTAGTTCTTGTTTCGTGACAGAGTTATGAGTCTGTAGCAACAACATTGGCACCATAGTAATGCTGACAGCTGGTCTACCAACTGGTCTTTTTTTTTTTTTTTTTAAATAAGAATATATTCTTTTTCACATCAAACTGAAATAAATTACTCCTGTCTGGGATGTGATGAAAGCAGAATGGACACATTTTATACAAATATCATCTGAAATGGTGAAAAATATTCAAAAAAATGGACTGATAAAGTCAACTTGACTTACAGGAGATATTTTGACTCAACTCAGACTTGCAGCTCTGTCACTTACCCAGAAGGTAAAAAGTAGTTTGTAGCCACACACAGAGGGTAGCACTGCTTCCCTCGGTATGGGGAGACTGCTAATGCCGCTACCTCGTAGTAAAGCGAGGTCACATAGCTCCTATTAAAGTTGTTTAGAGAAGTGTGGACTAAATGCCGTATAAATCAACGCGTTAAGATTCTGAGAAGACAGTTATTCAAGGATCATTACAAAAACAGTTGAGATGCTGGCCTTTTATAAATTGGCAGCAAAGTCTGCAGAGATGCAGGGAATCTTGGCAATTTCCCAGTGCCATCTCATTTGTGCTTTCAGTATGTACTGAAAAATCTGATTTATCACATTGTAGAACATATAAAACCACATCTGATGTTGCAGAAACAAATGCTGGTAGTAATTCTGCGGTATTTGCAGAATCAAAATATTTGGATTCAGTACTTCAGTCTTTCCTTTACCTTGAATACACTGAATGTGTCCATCTTCAGTTGTAATTGTGAATGTTTCACCTGGGTTTACCTGCACAAGAATAACCTGTAGAAAACAAAACACAAAAGAGGGTTTTTTTTGTTTGTTTGTTTTTAATTTTAGAAATTAAAATTGGGGAAAAAACCCATCTCTCACATCCACATGTTAGATTAAACAATATAGCTTTGGCAATCTTAGAGAGTAAAAAAGAAAGATGAGGAACACTGACGGGCAGAATGAAATTTCTTCAGACTTTGACATAAACTCATCAGTTTTGCATAACCAGTATTTTTCTCTGATTACTACCAGAAGTGCTCCCCTTGATACACCTGAAATAATTAACTAAGTTTTTGTTTTCAAAATGTTTCACACTGCTTTTTCTTCTTTTACTTAAACAATAAATCAGCTAAGATTCACCTTGCTTTCTAAGCTTTGCCTATGAGATTATTTCAGTTTCAGGGCTAAATTGGCAAAATCAGGACTATACACA
>VZTL01006606.1:27819-37868 GCA_013400535.1 Scopus umbretta | reverse complement strand
AAAAAAAAAAGAAAAAGGGGGAAAAAAAAGATGCTTTGCCCAAAACTCAGCCATGTTTTTTCATTGAAATCATGCTGGTATGTATTTTGACAAAATATTCTCTAATGCTACCAAGTAATTTAATGGAAGTATGCAGCCCTTTAGGGGTGGAAGGAGGGCAGAAGAGGTGATAAAGCAGGTCATGCCTACCACCTCTGCTCTACAGCTCCTGAAAGACCGGGTGTATTTTCTCACATGTTTGTGTAATGCTGTAGCTAAAGAAATATAGCTAACAGGAAGATTCTGCAGGTCAGTTTGGACGTGGCCGCATTCACTTTCACATAAATCAATGTGGACATCTGCTAGAATTATTCCTCAGGCAGTCTACGGCATCGTTTCCCTCATGCTGGGTAACAGAAACGATCACCTCATTCTACCCCACTCCCCGCACGTGCTTCAGTGTTATTACAAAATATTGGCAGCTGCGCTTCAGTGTTATTGTAACACTGGCAACTTTACTACAAGGATTTTACAGCGAGATTCTACTGTGTTACATAGGCACAGGTCTAATTCCATTTGAAGGGTTTGGCTGTGTAAGAACTACACAGCTACACAGTCAAAATTCTACCCTGGTGGCAAAGAAGAAACATCGATGTAAAAAATAAAATATATTTGTAAAGCTAGCTATGAAACTCAAAAAGTATAATTTTCTTTCATTCAATTTTTATAAAGTGTTTTTATCCTATTCATGGCACGAACATCGTACCAGGTAGACAGGACCTGAAGAGATCACCCAGTCATCTAACTCCTGGTAAAAATGAATTAGACATGACGTTAATGAATAAGCCTGTCTATTTTGTGCTGCTCGATCTCCGGCGATGGAGCTCCATAAAATTCCCCAGGCATCTGCACCACAGCTTCCACTACCCTCATCATTACAGATTTTATCACCTAACTTCAACATTCTTGCTTCAACCTGACCCCTTACTCAATGTCTTAACCACCAATGAAATGCAGAATGAAGCACCAGTAAAAGAAAAGATTGTTTTCTGGGATTTAGATGCCACACCCTGTACATAAATCCTTTTTGGATTTTTATCTGCCTTTTTTTGGAAACGGTGCAATGCTGATGACTGCTGCTTGCAGTCTTTATCCACCCCTGGGCAGACCTTCTTCTAAAGGACCACTACTAAACCCAGTCATTCCTTACGATAAGCTGACTACCTAAACACAGTACTTTGCACCTGTAATTTTCTAGATTATCTTTCTAGTAATCAAAATAATTTCAGGCTCCCAGGATGCTTCCAATTCATGGAATCACGAAGGCTGGACAAGACCTCTGAGATCATCTAGTCCAACTGTCAACCCAACACCACCATGCCTACTAAACCATGTCCTGAAGTGCCACATCTACAGGTTTTTTGAACGCCTCCGGGGACGGGGACTCCACCTCCTCCCTGGGCAGCCTGTTCCAATTCTTCCCATTTCATACCAGCTGCAGATTTATTAAGTACACCTCAATTCTATTGTATTGGTCATTAATAGAAAGATCACTGAAAAGAATAAGACTTAAAAAGATCTTGTGGTCCCTCATTCAACCTTTGCGTTGTGACCAATTCCAGTTACTCTTTTCCAAAGAGTTTGCCATGTAGCTTACGTTGGCATTAACCAAAGCACGTTTCTTCAGCTAACGTATAAGAAAGTGCAAACACACCCATGTTTACTGAGGTTGCAGCTTACGTCTCCCACTTCTCTCCCTCCACTCTTGAATGTGCGACTTCAGCACAGAGATTGACATTTGCACAGATCTCTTAAATTGTTGTGTGTAAAAGAAAACTCAAAGGAGCAGACTGTTAAATGCTGTTTAACACTGATTTTGCAGCTTCTGCACACTGCTATATTAATTTTCGCTTTTATTTTTTAACAGGGGACATAGAAGCATCTACGAACACAGACTCTGCTCCAGTGAGTTCACGGTACAGGAGACAATTTTACTTGAGGTTGATGAGTTGCTTCTGGATATAAGTAAACCACCAAAAACCTCCGAAAAGACATCTAGCCAGCCAGTAATATTTATTATGATTCCACGAGATGGAGAGATGACAGGTAATACTCTTTAAAATGCTGAAACTTAAGCAGATCTTTTGTTTCCTCATAGAAGTAAGTTTATGAATTCAACTCTACTGAATTTCTAGGAGCAAAGATTGTAAAGCTATGTCAGTTGTTTAAAGAAAATGGACAATAGCGGGCTAGGGATTTGCCAGAGCACAAAGAACCAGGAAAGATGAGGTCCGCTGCAAAGAGCAGCTGCTGGGGATGGACACTAGCAGGGGACACAGCTGCACAGGCAGGTATTAAACCTCACAGCAAGTATTATCTTCGAGGGCAAGAAAACTCAGAGGCAGGAAAGGGATCCTCTTCGCAATTCAGAGCCTCTGAACACGTCAGATCTTCAGAAGAGGTTTCAATTAACTGATGTTCTCACAAACAGTTCAGGAAACTATTCACTGAACTCAGTGAAAAGAATCATAAGTAAGTGGTGTAATCACGGGGCTGCAGAGCAGTTCAGAGACTGGAATTTCAAGAATGCACAGGCCAATGTCTCAGAGGAATGACTCACTATAATTAATGAAGGAAATGCAGTTCCATCTACCTTCCACCAAGGAAAATTTCCAGGAAGCTTGAGCATTTCTAATGAGTCAATCTAAGCCAAGTTAGACGACAGACAGACTAGTCTAGTGCTCGGAGTCACAACGTCAACGCCTCCAGGTACCCTGCGTAACCATTTCGGAACTAGCGGGATCACCACGGTTTGAAAGCTATTTTAAAGCACTGGTGAGCGTTTTGCTTTTGTCCCTTATTCACACACTTTCCTTTGCTGAAGTTTTTTTGGAACAAGAAACCCTTCCAGAAAACTTCCAGCTTATACTTGATGTGAAATGGAACTGTTGAACCGGGTGCTGCATCTGACTGAAGTGATCGGCCAAACAGGACAAGTTTTATTTCTGAAAACAAAAGCACTGTGCAATACTCTATAATTAGCTATCCTCTATGGCACGGGCAGCAAAAGAATTAAAGTCATCTGCATTAATAAAGCTTCTAAGTAAATACCCTACTTAAAAACAAACTTTCTGATGTGAGACTGTGGCTCAGAAGCCTTTCCTCTCCAGCGAAAAGTGCCACAAAAGAGCAGCAAGTGCATTTGTTAGGCAACTGAAGGATGGCAACATGACACGGTGGTTTATATACAGACATGCTAGAATGAGAAATATTGGCACATCAGCATGAAATCATACTCCCGGGTCCCATGAAGATTTTCACTAGACAAACTTACTCATTATTTTCTATATAATTCAGTTATAAGTCCTAGAGACTATCAGTCTTTGAAGTCATTTCAAATACCATTTTCCCCATGCACCTCCAACATCTTAACCTCACCCGACTGCAATCTCCACTAGGTTCTAGTGGAGATTAAGATTCCCACGATTATCACCTTCTTTTGGGTCATTCAACACACACTAGTATTCTACACACTGATCTATACCAAGACATGTTATACAAATACGGCTATGGAGATTGTCTCCAGTTAGATCTACCTGATCTCTTTTCCTTGTGTAACATGAAACACTAGCTACAGAATAACCTCACAGCTGGTCGGTGTCTAAAATTTCACTTTGCTAATGCTAGAGCTTCAGAACTAGCTTAGAGACTCTATAGCTTTACTTCTTTCAAAACACAGTCACTGGCCTTTTAACTCTAGAATCTGAGGGGGGGAAAAAAAAAACAACAGACAAACAAAGCAGACTTCTTCAGCAAAACGATTTATTTAACTCCAGGCACACAAAGCCTTCAAATTTATGTTTTGTCGTCAGAGCATCAGAGAACAGCCCAGGTTGGAAGGGACCTTGAGTGATCATCTGGTCCAATCTTTTGTGGGAAAGGGAGCCTAGATGAGATTATCTAGCACCCTGTCCGATTGCAGCCAGCCAACAGCAGCTATTTACCTATTGAAAACAATCAAACAAGACTTTTCTCTCCTATCAGGACCACTCACATTCGTAGCTACCCTAGGGCAGGGGAAGATGCTTCTTAAATTAATACGCAGTGTTAAAATGTCAGGATGTCTGTAATATTTCCGAGTGCACTAAAAGTCTATCTCTAAATCATGGGAAGATATCTCAGTATTTGCCATACACGGCACTCAGTTTCTACTGCCAAACAGTAAATTCAGTTCAAGTTTACTGACACAAGCTTGTGCTTCAGTCAAATAGTTTTGCTTTCACTTTTGTCTGTGTTTCTAGTCATACGAGATTCTTCCGAAGGGCTGTCCAATAAAATTCTAATGTTTCAACTAAATAGACTCAGGTTTCACCAGTGCACTGTAATTATTAATGAAGATACTCAATATCAGGAAGCCAAGGTCTTTCCTCTCATTTCCCTGCAGCAGACTTCTTCATTTAGAGCACTGCTGCCACTTGCTAATCTTTACTGATTATTTCACATGAGCTTTAAGTAGAGCTTTCAAAACTGTAGTGCTTTATTAAATCCATATATTACATTTTTCCTTTTATTCTTTGATTCTGTAGTTTAATTTTAAACCACTTTACATGTGTATAACAAACGTTCCTTTTAATTTGCAATCTTTTCACGTTTCCACTATGTTAATGTTGAATGAGTTTCTTCCTCTCCATATTTGCACTTCTATTTTACTGTCGATACCAGTGCTGAGAATCACACACTCTTCCAGCTTTGCAAATGTGTCTCACAGTTGCTTTATTCCAAGCCTCCTCCTCTTTCAGCCATCATACAAGTTGTACAACAATTAGTTTTTCTCTCTGTTCTGTTTTCTCCCTACTACCACTGCCTGCACAGTAGGACATGACTTGTATGAAGTGCAAAGACTTTACTTGCCTGCTGTATGCTGTCCCCATTAACCATGTGAGGTAGAAGCGGCACTTCATTTAATATAGGCGTAGCTTCTAACGGAGGCGGCTGGTCGGCCATCATGTCTGAAAACCATTCATTGACAACTGCTCACATTAACCACCTGCTAAAACAGAAAGAGAATGCCAGTATTAGATATGACTCTCCGCTCCCCGAAATAATTCCTTGGTACTGATGTTTCAGAAGAAAAATACAGCAGAAAAAGAATACAGAACAAAAATACAGCAGCACCTTCAGGACATTTTGGGGATTTTTTTTCTTCTCAAAAAAAAAAAAAAGTCAAACACTTGCACTACAATATTAATTGAATCCTTTAATGACAGCAATTCAAGTACATTTGAAAACTCAACAGGAAAATACCATCAGACTTCAACACTCCACAACTTTCCCGCAAAGATTTTCAAAGAAACTGACTTTAATTGGAGACAAAAGTTACTGTAAAGCATCCACTTCTAGCTTCACCACAGGTTTAAAAACTTGTACAAACACACAGTCTTAAAAGCATGGAGAGGATCACACGTCATATACCTGAGTTCTTCACAATGGAGTACACCCAAGCAGCCTGTTACCTTACCTTTCTTTTTAAGTACTGCATTTAAGCAACACATCTCCTTCTTCCAAAAATATGCTCTTTAAATATGTATCATGCATATTCAACCTGACATGCCACAATTGATGAAATCAGTATGTAACTGATGCAATTACACCACACCATAATTTACACGTATGTTGCACTTTATTCCTAAATCTGTAGGTACAAATTCTCACCTGCTTGTACTCCAGAACCTAAGTTTTAGGCCAGATAATTCACATACCACCTGTACCTTTCGGTCTCTATGATGATCGAAAAAAAACCCAAACCCACACAATTTCTCCAGTGTAGCACTATGTCATCAGTCCAAAAGTCTGCCACAGCAAAAACAAAGCTTAAGGCAGCACGGGAGAGTAGAGTACTTTGCAAAAAAGTCTTTAACAGAGTACCATAGAGAACTGCATATGGAAAAGTGTTGCGCAGTTTAGGCTTCTAGTCAATAATCTGGAAGTATAAAAGTCAAAATAAAAATGCAAATATTAGTGAATTTTCAGCACATAGTTAATCCAGCATCCATAAAAAAGCACAAGATAACAGGATACAGGAAATGCTGACATTTCCTTCTCCCTTCCCATTACCTCCCATAAACCCAGACAGAAGACAAAACACGGTTAGCATAGTCCAATTCATAACATTAAAAATAAAAAGCAAAACCAAGCCAAAAAACATCCCCCCTGCCCCGCAATCTGTGCATGAACCAAATTTGTGTATATACAACTGCCAAATCCTTGTTTCGTTCTCTCAGTGTGGAACTGACTGTTGGGGGGAGGGGAGAGAATAATTTCTTCTGGCATTAACTCATTTCGTTCAGAAAGGGTCTGTAATAAAAGTCGAGATTGCAAGGATTTCTTCTGTGTTACCATTAGAAGGTAAAAAGGCTGGTAGCATCCATAGGTTAAAAACACATTCCTTCTTGTTTGCAAAAGCGTGTCAAAATAACTGATACAATCACAGAGCCACAAAACACAGAATAACAAACCGCCCGAGACTGCCAAAGAAACCAGCTCATTCTGCATACCAGCTGCTTTCTGGGTCTGCTCCAGTAACAATTTTAAGAGGGCAAATAAGACCGCACGGGTTCAAGGGCTAGACACGGCCCCCAGAGTTTAAATTCGTACCAGGTTTGTCCTAAATATACTGAACTACCTTAGCATGTTATTTATTTCCTGAATAAAATAATCTTCCAACCTATCTGTCAGATTTTGAATGACCTCTGCCAAGGAAACAAACTCATCTGATTGTTTATAACTACTCCATTTAAAACTACCTGCACTGTAACACTCCAGCCAGCACGTTAAAATTAAGGCAGAGGTTTCTTCCACTACACCTCTCCCATCTTCAGAGGTTTAGAGGTTAGATCTAAGTCTTAAGAGCTGTAATAGGAATTCAGTATCACAGGCAGATTGAAAACACTTTAGTTTATATATGCGTACAATCTCAATTTCTTTCCTCGGAGAACCTCAAAGACGACAGAAATTAGCACTTAACGTAAAGGGGAAAACCCTCTACCAAGAAGCAACTACATCTGCATTCAAATGTTCAACTAACCAAAATAACCAGCTGTAGAAGAACGTGTTCTGAAACAAGCCCTAATGCCACCTGCAATTTTAAATAAACGTTCAAAGTTTCTATCCTAGTCTCCTACGTTGGTCAAATATAATCCTCTGAGGCTTTGTCTACACTAGCGAGCAGCACAGCGTAGTTAGTACACATTGTAGAGCAGAGTACCAACATCCACGTGGTTTTTAGAATCCTTAATCTATTGCCTAATGACACAGGCAGTATTTACATTTACACCTACACACACATGTTCTACTTGCTTAGTGCTGTAACTTCACATTTTTCAGAGGAAGAACTTAATACTTGGAGCGTTAGGAAGCAAATTTTTCTACAGTTAATGACAATCTCCAAAAATAGTAAATACAATTTCATGTCTTGGTAGGAATCTCCATATGGTGAGAGAAAATAGCAGTACTCACATAAATGAAACCTTTTTAATAACTCTTGGGCAGTTTCACCTGGCTCACTAACAATTTACTGTACAGGTGGGCTGCAAGTGGCAGAACTCTAATGATAAAGAGGAACATCCCACTGCAAACCGACAGATTTGCAAAAACCAAGTTTTTTTGCTTTTAGAGCACAGCTTCATTCCTTGAAAATGCTGATAAGAGAGCAGCAAAAGACACTGCTGCTCTCAAAGGTACCGCTTCTGCTGGTAAATGAGCATGGGACTCAACCCCTCCCCGGTTTAATATGTGAAACTTTTCAAGGGAAATAAAGCGCTCCCACTAAATGTGATTATCGAGGGGTTCGCCTCCCCAAAGTCTCCATTTCATTCAAGGAAGCAGGTGGTACTTGGGTAAATAAATAAAAAGAGAATTCCTGAAAAGTTGTTACATATTCCTCACCATTTCCTGAAAAACAAAACAAAGAAACAGACATCCATCTTGAAAAGCCACGACCCGCACCCTCCTACTGCTCATCTGGGAGCAGGGAACGCAGCCCTGTGCCTCTGGCCGCCGCCGGCAGCGGCAGGGCGAGCGGCGCAGCACGGGTGCTGCGAGGCACCAAGACGGCCACTTCGAAAGAAACGGCGGCGGACAACCACCGCGTGGGCAGGGAGGAGATCCGAGGATCCTGGACCCACCGCCACCCACAACTCCCACAAAGTCCAACCGACTCTCGCAGCTTCCTTCAAACTCCATCACTGACGCCGGGCGTTCTGTGAACCCTCGGTTTTACCCCAAACCAGGTTAGCTTGGACAGGCAAGTCCAGCTGGCGAGCGGCACGTGGCTCGAAAAAGAAAAAAGCTACCTACAGGCAGAACTGCATCAAAAAGCTTCTCGGGTCCCCTCAGGCTAGCTCCCTCCACCACATGCTTGGCAACAGAGGCTCAGGCCGCTATTTTCCACAGTCTGTTTGTGGCAGCTGGGTGCTTGAAGTTTATNAAAAAAAAAAAAAAAGACCTGGGACTAACCATCTCTGAAACAAACCTTCAGAAGCACTGCTTTAGCAAAGCTGAAAGAAGTAATAGTGGATATCGCATTTCTAAGTTAACAGAAACCTACACTGGAAATAGCTTGAGCTACTGCTGTCAAAGATTATTTGTTCAAGACACACGCGTCTAGAAAACTGAAATATTTTGTCATTTCACAACATAAAAAAAGAGTAGATTTATTTTAAATGAAATAAAACCAGTCCATATTTTTAAAAATGTACCCTGGGAAGTGCTCCCGAGTAATTCAGCACTGTGCTAATGTAATATGGTTAATCATGTTAACCATATTAAGAACAAAAAAAAAAAGAAGGGGCAATATTTTCCACTGACACTCTCGCACTACAAAGGCTTCTAAGAAAAACAGAAAATCTTCATGACCAGCCTTCCAGAAAACAATTACCGTACACAGCGGCTGTGCCTGACCTCACTTCCTGACATAGTAAAAACGCCGAGACTCTGGAAGACTGAAACATTGGCCTTCCCTCTCCTCCAGCCCAACCGCTTCTCCACCAGTGCTGCAGTCACCCTGGCCCTCGTCCAGCTCCCGAGGATTCGCGCTGAACGCAGCGTTCATCGAGTCGTGCCTGCTCCCGCCTGAAGTCCGCGCCTCGGCCGAGAAAGCTGGGCTCTCGGTTACATCCCGACCAGCTGTGATGCTCCCTGTGCGGAGCCAGCACAGCGCAGGTAGCTGACTGAAGTCCACGGGACACCAGGCGGTCGTACTCGCCGTCGGGGAAACATCACGGCTTCCCCTGAGACGTTTTGAAATGAAAATAGTCTAAAAAAGGTTCAAGCCAAAGTGAAATAAATAAGCAACTCTAGTACGGGGGGGTAGGTACCGACAACTCTTCACTAAAAGCGCTAGAAACGCCGCCTACTGCATCACAAAGCCTCCCTCAGCCGCTTGCCATCCTGCAGCGAGGCACCACGGTCGCTTCACAGCCACTTCCACGTGAACGACCCAACAGAAACAACTTCCAAATTACAACAGTAATATCTCTACGGAAAAGTTACCACTGGAATAACTTTCCTGTAGAAACACACCGCTTCTGTTTTATCGAGAGTTTTGGAACAGTCGCCAGTAAACACCAACGCCACATCAACGATTTTACAGACGTGGTCTCTCTTAAAGCAGTAACAATAAATTTGCAACTGTTTATGTGCAGGGCATGCAAAAACAACGAAAAGTTTGTGTATTCATTAAATGTGTTTTATGGTACTACAAAAAATAACAAAAATTTCATTTAGTGAAAAAAAATCCAACCCTTTTTCATTTGAATTATATCCTTTTATCATATTAATAGAACATGGGATTATTTAGTGTGCAAATGTGTAGTAGTATTATGTATTCCACAAGTTTTAGAAATTCCTGTTATCTCGTATTAGAATATTTTCCTAGTATATTAAAAAATGTCTCTCCAGAAAGATATCTTACAGAAACTAAATGGGGGGAACACTGTAGATAGAAATGGATCAGCTTCATTCCACTGTCCAGAGCAGAAGCTGAACAGATTTCATCAACAGTAAAAAAAAAA
>VZTL01006606.1:16104-27795 GCA_013400535.1 Scopus umbretta | reverse complement strand
AAAAAAAAAAAAAAAGTTTATAATCCCACACAGAAGCGATCACAAAGACTGTATTTTCATTACAGTTAGTGTTGGATTTCATATGAGAAAGTTCCTTTTCCAAGGAGCTTATTACTTAAATGGAGACTTTTCTTTTTTTAAATACAGTATGCCTGAGTTAGAAAGAACAATGTGTCCAGGACCAAAGAGGAAGTCTGATGGAGAGCTAGAAATTTAGCTCAGACTTCCTGATTTCTAGGTTCAGTGCCTTATGCAATCTTCTAGCCTGATCATAAGTTTACATTTATTGCAGGAAGTAAACTACGACAGTGCTATTTATTTAAAGCAGTATTGTATGAAAAACTAAAGCTTTAATTATACATTTTTATATGAATAGAATTACTAATTAGTATTTTATATTTACTGTATTTTTGTATGTTATATGTATTTATTTTCTCTAAGCGGGGAGGAAAAAACCCAATCTCATTACAAGCAGCATACATCATTAGTGTCTTACCTTTGGAAAAAAAGTAACATCTAGAACTGGATCGGTGGACTTACACGTATATGAACCTCATGTACTTTGATAAAGAAAACATTGAGATGCTGCCATGCCTTAAACTCCAGAAGATCTCTTGCAAACTGAGACTTCCAAGTATTTTAAACTTACTCCAAGCTGACACTTAAATTTTGCATCAGTGATCTCCAAAGGTTGTTGAAAAGAACACAGCAGACCTAAACAAAAGTTGTCCCCAATGTCAGGCTAAGGAATACCCTCGTCAAAAAGATCAAACCTTACTTACAAATTCTAAAAAAACCTCACCTCCTGCAGATCTGAAATTTATGCCCCACGCAATTTTGAGGTAGGAAACATTTTGGGGAAAACAGATACAAGCTACCCTCTCCCACCCAAGTTTTTCAAATAAACAGTATTAACAAGGTGTTTAAGATATCATCCCAATCCTAAAATAGTTCTCGTCCGCCGCAGGACCACACATGAGACGTTCTAGGTGGATTGGTTTACTTTTAGCAAGATTAAGGGAATGAGAGACTTAACAGAAGCTCAGTTACAACTTTAGCTCTGAAGAGACCACCATCGCTCCATAACAGTCATCTGTTCAAAACTAAATATGTGTTTTGATTAAAATGTTGAAAATAATTTCTAATGACACCCAAGTGAATTTGTCTGCGCCATCTTGCATGAAGTTTGGCTTCTAGCCAGAAGGGCGCCACGACTTTGATCCTGAAAACGTTCTTCATGGCTTACTCCACAAATGCGCTCGAACGTTTGTCATATTTACAGCTGTGAAAAGCCCCGCGTCACTTTGATCTAGGTATTGCTAGGACCTCGCAGTTTTGACCTAGGTGAGGTCTGTGACCCAAGTAAACAAACACAAAAATCTCAACAAAATGCCCACCCCAACTCCACAGACACATAGTACAAGGTTTCCACACTCTGCTCCAAGTGTTTTCTTCTAGAAACTCTTTAAGAATCTTTTTCTCTTTTGACATCTAAAAGAAGTGACAATTCCAAAACATTCTGCCCTCACAAAGACCACCTGGGGATCAAACACGTCAGGCCAGTTGCCAGAAGGACCTCTAGTAACTTCCTAAAAGCTGCAGAAAGTTGTCTTTCTCCTGTGGCCACCAACAAGAATGACCCATGGAGGGGGAAGTCAAGGTGTAAATGCTCTGCAGGAGAGCGGGGGACACACACGACCAACTGGCAAATTACAGAGGACCTGTTTTTCTAAAGACGATTAAATAGAGTATCAATGCTTACCTCTCAGGGTACTGTGGGACCTGATTGCCCATAGAAATTCTCCCTGAAGGAAGAGTAAGACTGAGATGGAAAAAAAAGTATCACAGACACCAAAACCCCCTAAAAACGCAGAGGAACAGCAGATACAACACACTAAGACACATGGGAACTGACATAAGTGATAATATCAACTTTCATCCTCCCTTACCAATCTGGGTCAGGTTCCTGATGTGACACTGCCAGGAAAGCAGTAAAAAAAAAAAAACCAAAAAAAACCCACAAAAAACCACAACCTCCCCTCCACCCTCAAACAGAAACCACACCAGCAACCGCCCATAGCACTTAAGAATTAGTTTTCTAGCTTGAAACTACATCCCTCAAGATTTGAGGGCTCTACTCCGTGGGGACAAAAAAAGGCAAACGCGCAGTCGGAAGAGTAGGGCTTGCCCTAGAGGGTTATACGCCTTTTCCCACTGACTGCAGAACTTCTCGCCGTTCTTCACAAGAGAAACTCCACTGTTAAGAACTGCAAGCTGGGAAGAAAGCATCTGTCAATGCCCAGAGAACAGGAGATTTGACTTGATTTGGGCTGTTATTTAACAATATGCTCATTGGTCGCATTAGGGCCACGTCTGTCCTCTTAATTACTCATTTATGAGGCCTGTAAAGTTTGCATTAACAGTTTCTATAATGCAAACATGACATTACTTTTGGATAAATATTTTCCTTCATTGTTTTAGTTACTTTATGTCCTTACTCTTATTGCCAGAAGAGCACTCCTGTGCTGCGTCCTAAGCAACCAGCCCCATAAAACAAAAACCAGTAGCTCCTGAAAGGTCCTACTCCTGCTCCTAGCAGTGTTCAGCAGAACTGAACACCTCAAAGGACTGAGCCCTTAAAGTGTTTCATTCTTATTTCAACTGTTAAAAAAAGTAATGGGATTAAGACATTTTCTAGCTGTATCGATCTTTTTTTAAAAAAATAAATAAAAAAATCAACTAAATGCAAAACTGACTGCTTGTTTCCACCAGGTAGGAAGGTGACACATTCTGGCATAAGCTAAGTTGCTCATTTTAACGTCCTAAAGCTACACAAAGCATGACAATTTCAAGCTTATATGAAAAAGCTTTTAATAAATGCAATGTTAGAATGTATTTTAAATATTATTTTTTAAGTGTGAAATTCTGCCCCCCCGAATTTCAAAACATTGTTCTGGTTGTTCAGGCCTTGAAGGAAACCCGTTTATTTACACATTAACGACATACTGCTGAAACTCTGTACCCAAATGTCTATTGAAATTGCTTAGAAGTTACAGAAGTAACATACACCATGGTTCATTGAAAAGTAATTGCAAAAAAACTTCTGACCAGAGTTGTAAGAAGTAGAGCGCACTGTTGAAATGAAAAAATGATAAAAAATGAGAAAGGAAGACCCTACAGCGAACAAAAGCAGAGACAGTGTCCTCGCAGGCCTCAAGGTGCAGTCACAATGTTAACGGGAGTGAAGAACAGCTGGAAAGCTAATAGGGTATGTCTCTGCAAATAAAATACACACAAAAAAAGAAAGACAACCCTGTACTCTTAAAAGCACAACGCCTACTACATACCTGAAAATGTATCTTCGTGATAATGCAGTAATGGGCGCAGAGAAACCTTAACCAGTCAGCAAAAAGGTAGCTGGAGTTTACACCTTTAAGTAACTACAGATCTGAAAAGATGAAGCATAACGTTTAAAACCGTGCCAAGATTTACAAGACGGGAACGGCAAGTTTCTACAGGGAGTGCACGTGCTCCGAGGTTCTGAAATTTAGGTTAAGTATCTGGGTAACTAAACACAATTCTTCTCTATGGGAAAAATTCGGTCTTGAAGTGGAACGTAAAATTTAATCCCTTTTATGATCATTTTTTCCCCTCAAAAGAAACAAGTTCTGCCCATTTATTTACCAACCTTCTTCAATTTCAGGGGCAAAAGCTGTTCCAAAGAATGGAAACGATCCAAAGAAATGGCTATTGTATGCGCAGACAAGTCCACCACAGCAGGAACACATATTCCATAGCAGCTTGCTCATCTGAGTTTCCTCCCTATAGCGAGGAATACCTACTCATAGCAAGGAATAAATGTCTAGGTATTTTTAAAAGCTTCTCTTATAATGTTCAAGTAAGAGCTGGCTGAGGAGCAGCAGCCAGCACAGTGGCAAATTTAAGTGTACCCGGAGCTTGGCTGGTCTACTTTGTGCCATGCGATGTATTTCCAGACACCAAGCTGCGTGTTGGACAGACATGGATGTCAGTTTACTGAGCCAGTGAAACCTCCCGGGATTACACCAGGGAAGCACCCAAACTCAGGCGGTTTTAGTGCCAGGGCTGTGTAGTACCTGTCCTAAATTAACCTAGAGAGCATTATGGAACGGCAGACACTTGCACAAAGTCAGTACAGCTGGTACAACACAAACAAGATCTGATCCAAAAGTTATTTTCCAAACGCTTGCATTCCAAATCTTGAACAACAATTTATTTTTTCTTTCAAACTTGACTCTAAGAGAGAGCAGCCACCCAGATTATTAAAAGCAAGAGTAACAACGCTATTTCCAGCAGTCTCCCTACCATGAGAGTGGTCAGAGCAGTCAGTTGTTGTCTAATCCAACAAAACAGAAGTAATATCAGGACGTCACAAGATTAATGCAAGCAGGAGTTCGCTTTCGGGTTTCTGAAGGCACTAAGGAAAGCAAAGGCTGATTTCCCACTAGCTCTAATTCAATCTGCTTCTGCGAATCGGAAGCGTGCCTGATGCATCCTGTCCATGTATTGATACAGCCAAGCTCGTTAATCGAAGAACTCTCTTACAAAACACGACTTCAAAAACAAGCACAAAAGAAACGGCGAAAGCAAAGGATTTCTTCAAATTGTAAGAGATTATGCAAACTTCAAGCAAGGAAGAATTATTCTGATACACAAACTGAAGACTTATTTCCTTGCGCAACATGAGAAGAGGTTCAGGCTGTAATGCTTTAGCTGCACAGTGGATCAAATTAGTCTAGTTAAAACAGGTT
The DNA here is from genome assembly GCA_013400535.1 of Scopus umbretta. NCBI lineage: Eukaryota > Metazoa > Chordata > Aves > Pelecaniformes > Scopidae > Scopus > Scopus umbretta. Next base: position 23,005 of record VZTL01006606.1, on the reverse strand, counting down.
ATACTTAAACCAGGGGCTAAAACACAGCAATAAATTACTTAAATGACCACATCTGAGCAGTCTCATGGTAACAGACCATGTGCATTTTTTTTTTTTAGTTCATGGAAAATGCAAGGCCAAATGTAAGGATGAGATCATACACATGAGGTTTAAGCAAACACACTTCACCCGGCGTTTGTGACAGGCCAGGAACGTGCGTATGACCATTATCACAGTTCAGCTGATGCATGGTTACACACTCAAATAATTTGCTTCTAGGTCTGAGCTTTACATATTTATTGGTAAATCAATTAACCTGCTACAAGTGTGGGGATGTAATCTCACCTTTACGTAAGAACGTAAGCGTAAATTATCACAGTTTTGAAGAATCTAAGGATGACGGTTTATCTATACGTCTGTATAAAGTTTCTGTTTTAAGAATTCTAGGCATTAAAAAGCAATTTACAATTAAAAAGCAGTTTACAATACATCAACGAGTTGCTTACATAATATCTTCGAAAACCGACTAATTCTTTTAAATAATTATCACCCCTGACATTTTGAAATGGACAAAAACACACGTAACGGTAAACAGATTAAACCCTCTGACGAAAACAGTCATTCTGTTCAACATTAACATGTACCGTCTTGCAAGTACTTAAAGAGTACTAAAGCTACTTACATCCACGCAAATATTAAAGGCTGCCTCTATTCCTTCAAGCAGCTGTAGTATGACGAACCCACCTGAAGTTATGCATTAACGGTACGGATCACTTCACTAGTTTGGAACGCTTTGATACTTCACATAGCAGAACTGAAAGCAACTGATCCCCATTAAAGAGGTGTCAATGTTGAAGCTATTTAATACAGGGCATTAAACAGCAGATAAAAACACTTCACCCAAATTTACAACCCTGTACTTAACATGGTTGAACGGTTTTCCTCCCAAAATACCTATTCAACTCGGGAGACTATAACACGGCTACCATTTTTTTTCCTTTGTATCTTGTAAGAAATCCATCTGCTGATTGATCTTTCGCTCACAGGACGCTTTCAGCTTTTCTCCCCAAAGACCTGTTTTATACTTACGTGGTTTCACATCACATTCTACTCTACCCTGATTAGCTACCATTCAGTTCTTTACTTGATTTCTTCTGTTGCATCAGACAATTGTGAACCAAACATGAAAGTGCTTGGGAAAATGGGGCAAACTGCTCTCCACAAAGTCGAGACTAGCATATTGCCCTCGAATTTTGGTGCAGTCCTAACATGAAAACGAATACTTCATTGGAGGGGACCTAACCTCAGCTCCGTCAGAGAAAAACTAAAACCTGTTCGGATGCCTTTCAAGTCAATAAACAGCACATTAGCTGTGATGCAACGCAAAAATGCAATTTCATCCTCTAACACAGCTGATGTGCGATTGCTTTCCTTGATGCAGCAGTCGTTAAAGAATACACTGTTGTAAGCTACACGCAGCCAACATCGCACATACAGTGATCAAAAACTTGTCAAAGGACAGGGCTAATTAGTGACTATATCATAGTTGTGTAGTATCGACGGATACCCGTCTTGAGCAATATTATCAACCGCTCTCTCCTAATCCCCAGACAGATCGTGAAACATGAGTTCAAACATACGACTTGAAAGATCAGGCCTCTATCAATGCAACAGGTGGTTCTATGCATAAATGTTCTTTTTCGAAAAAGTTTGATGATGGTCTCAGGACACATCAACTCTCTACAAGATGAAACAACTACTTTATGTCTTTACATCAAAAAGGTGATTTCTGATTCGCAAATACTTGATAGCGCATCTGCTTATTCTCCTTCCGTGTAAATCACACTGCTGTAGCCAACAGCTTCTAAAACCTGCCTTTACTTTTGGCTACTTGTATTTTAAAGAATGCAATTGCCATGGTTTCGTAAGGGTCCTGCAGTATTGTACCTCAGAAGATAACTCATGGGAATTGTCATTAAAAAAAAAAAAGTTGGAGAATTCTTACTCTCACAAGTGCCATACTGATGGCAATTCTCTGACAGATTTCTTTCTGCTTTTCAAGCAGGTCAGTTCCATGACGGAATCAATTCCATGACTGAGGAGCTCAATTCCGTGAGCTCCAACTCAAAATGACGTATCTGATTAAGGCCACCTAGCCGGTCACTTATCAGCATGCTAACCAACCACTCGAGCTGTTTTCTACACAGGAAATGCATTTTGCTAAAAACAGAATTTACTTTCTTTATCCAAAGGCCGATTGTGCAAGTCTCTCTAAGAGAAAACTTCCAGCTAAGGGGGTGGGGGGAAGAGAGAGAAAGTAATGCGGAAATAAAGATAAAGTTGCTACCTTATAAAATCAATAATGTTTATGTGGAAATATCGAACCTCTTCTTACTGCAAGAACTCTATCAGTTCTTCCTTCCCTAATTCATTTTTTACATTTGATAATGTTAGCAAAAACATTCTTCCAGGAAAAAAAAAAAAACAACCAACCACAAACAAAACCAAAAGCAGTCCGAAGTTTAGAAGTTGTGACAAATACTTTTATATTATTTCACCTTAAAGTGTTACTCAGAGACTTAACAGGGAAAAAATGCTTCATAAAATCTGGGAGAACAGTAAGTTATGTCTGATTACCGTTGACACTCTCCTGACTTGAATTTGCTCCTGTTGATGAACGGCAGCGCCTGCTGTAGTATGAACAACGTGCTGTACTGCCCCTCAGTCTTCTTTCTGCAAGCAAGAAAAAAGTAACAGTAATTTTCTTTTTAGTGACTCGGAAAGCATAAAGACTTAAGAAAAAAGGTGCAGAGAACAACCTACATTCAATGAAACAGCAAAAGACATCAGAGAACAGCCAATGATTAGCTCCACTAGAGTCAGCAAATAAAACTCAAGGAAGAGTCCACCGGGAAAGAACCAGAAGACCTTACGCAGCCTTCCTGCATTTATTCTGTGTGTACAGAACGCAAAACCTGACAACTGGGCAAACACTGCACATACATTTAATACTGTATTAGCCAAAGACAATCCATTGCTTAAGCTATGATCTGATTAGCAAAAGGTAACTTGAACGCCATGAAGATGGTTCCCGCATGAAGCACGTTCTGTGGCAATTAAGCTTATTTACTTAGTTATCTACCCAAGGCTCTGTTCCTCTATGTGGCAGTAACGATGAAAGAACAGCCATTTCCAAAAAGTATGTGACTGTACCCAAATTTAGATTATCGTGAACACATTTGTCCCCTATCAGGGGACATAAAAAAAAAAAAAAAAAAGATACAAACTGTACAATCTGGAAAACACAACCACAGTTTACTGTTGCGGGGCAGCAGAGCTTTATCCTAGAAAGTGTTCCACTAAAGATGCTCCACCAGGAGCAGGTAACGAACAGCTTCAGTAGCCACTGAAGCCATTCAAGGTGTTGTATTTAATAATGTAAAAAGCACCATCTTTCTCAAGCTACTGGATCCACTACTGAACTGCGGTTCCTAAACCATCCGCACATTGAGGATCATAAATTGCGCTGTTTGGGCTCTCCAAACTTAGGGAGCCTTTACAAGTATTAGTCAATTCCCAATATAGTTTTTCTCAACACAAGGCACAGGCACGTATGTTCTGCAGTTTTACTGGAACACTCCAAGAAATCACTGCCCCCATGGCTCATCGAGGGAGTTCATAGACTAAGCTGGCTAACTTTGCACGGAGCCAGCCAGCAGAAGCTCACAGCTTCCTCCAGCAAACACAGCAGATCCATTGTTATTTTCCCCAGAAAGGTGATACCGTCTTGAGGTCGCAGATGTTTCTGAAGGCACAGCCTGATAAATGTTCCTCCTGAACTACTTTTAATAAGACACGGGCAAAAAAAAAGTATAAAGCATCAGGCCCCGATGCGGGAAAAGTGTATCTTGAGCAAACGGAGGCATTTTCCACATCAATCAAGATACTGGGAACAATAGCAGATTTACATTAAGATTGAAACGGACTAAGGGCTCCGAGCCAGTGGTCTGTCTTTGCTGGTCAATACACAGAAAGGATTGTGTTAGCACCACTGAAAGAATAAATTATCGCTGCTTTTACAATAAGCTCTTCAAGAATGCAATAAAGAGTTCAGTGTGTGCTCCTCACTCAGGAATCCAAAACTTTTCAGTTAAGGTCTGGCTTGCAGCAAAGATAACAGCTGAAAACTAACCATCTTGACCTTGGTAAGCTTCATGACAACTTGCTAAAAACAGGTGAAAAAAAAAAAAAAAGAAAAGGTTACTTCTCTGATCTTCACCAGCCTTGCAACCTGAGCAATGAGCAACCACGATGTTAAATACTGATAGTTCAGACCTGATCATTTTGAGATATAGCAAAATTAGAAGTGAGAAATGTAATTTTTTTCCTAAAGTCTCTTGACTGTTGCGGTATTACTAATATTGAGGTTTTCTCATCGGCTTTCGGAGATAAAGTTAGAATTCTTCCATGATTAAATGAAACGATGACAGGGAATTCACAAAATGTGTAACCAGGGAAGCCATTCTCACTCTAACTCACGCCGGCTTATGACTTTGATGCAGAACGTGGTAAGAACACCTTCCCAGTTGTGTATTTTCTTGACAAGTCAAGCTTACTTCTACAGTTTGACAAGAAGCCTTCCAAGTTGAGGAAATATCAGGTCATCAAATAAAAGTGCCAGTTTCAGTCTTCTGAACTTAAAACATGCATTTTAATTCGCTTGAAATTCACCCAAAGGGATTCCAAAACCTTTTTCAGCAACGGGTGTACAAACGGGTCTACAAATACACAGGCACAGTACCGCTCAAACGAACCGCAGTCCCACTGGGGGTCTGCCAAGGCCAGGCACTCTCTCTTGTGAGCAGAATGCTGGAATTTTGACTGTTTGCACACAAAATCTTGTTTTTTTTAAGGACTCACCGAACCTTTCCTAAAAATAAACATAAAAGATGAAAGATGGTTGGCATGGGTGTGACAACCCACACAGTCAACTGGATGCAAATGCTAGCCTCCGAAAAAACCCAAACAAAAGACCGTTAAAAGTGTTGTATAGAACTTTACAGTCAACGTTGCTGCAAATTTGGTTTCAGTACAACATCAAAGGAAGATGCTGTTTGCGATCAAGGGCTGTGGCAGGAAACGCGTTTGTGTAGACAAGGTTATCTTTATTCTCTCTAAAGGTGAATACACCAGGAGTTACTGTTTTAAACTACTCTAACATCCAATTCCTCAAAACCATTGGCAAGTGAAACACTGTAGTAAAATTAACTACCACATTTTGCAAACAGAAATAAGCTATTCTAATACGGCAGGAATGACAACAGCCTGCAAATACGTATCTGTGCAGATACGAAGCCCGAGAAGTTGAAACGATTCCATTTCATTGTCAAAGTGCTGCTTAATTGCAGTTAAGGCCAAGTTTTTCCCAAACTTGCTGCAACAATACTGAGCCGACAACCGAGCGAACAACTTGTAATAGCTTGCTCCGGGAGACGTTTAAGACGGTCAATACAAGTCCTGTTTATTCACAGACTGCTGTTATTAAGAATCACCAACTAAGATCCAGGATACCGATGCACACAAAGTAGACTGCTTTCAGCTCAGCTTTATAGAATATTAGATTTATTTGATCCCAGCTAAGAACAAATTACTCCCAGACAACAACAGCATTCCGAAGCTTTCAGAGATTTGGAACGCAGGAAGGTAACAGGACCTTAAAGCGAGGACAGAGTAATAGCTGGCTGGTTTTCAACATGCATGATTACACACACGGAGCCTCGAGAAAGTCAACAGCTTTCCTATTTTACCACCTTATCCTTTTTCACATACGAGTTACAAACAACAAGGAAAGGAATGCAAGTGTGGGAAGCAACTCGGGCTTTGCTTCTTACTCACAAAGATACTGAACAAGACACAAAGTACTTTCTTCTACACTGGGTATTAGCTCCAAGGTCAATTTATTGGCTTAAAATACAGAGAGGATGCTTCCCTGGTTAAAATGCTAATCTGAGTCTCAGGAAATCTAGATTCAATTCCCTCCTCACCACATACTTCCTGTGTGACCTTGGGCCATAAATATTTCGGTGCCTCAGTCTTTCCATCTGTGACCGAGACAGTATTTCCCTATTGAACCAAATGTCGTAAGAAGAACTCCATCAGAGGAACATTAGGAATCACAGACCGTAGGCATACCCGTACCGGGCTAGCGAAGAACCTACCTGCAGCAGTACCGTGTGTCAACAGTCACAATCAGGCGTCAGGTAAAGTGAGGAAGGACTGCCAGTGCTAAAAACCTAGCTACCCCAGGCCAGAAAAGACATACAGCAGTCGAAGAACGGACAGAAATCGAAACCTCAATTACGAAAATAAATCAGCTTTACGGAAAATTTCCATCATTCCAGCATGAAGTCTGAGCAGCAAGTTTTAAGCAGAAACAAAGCGGAGGGACCAGCCGAGAGCACGCTGCCCACGGAAGCAAATACACCTGCCAGCAACGCACTATTACCCCGTTTCCCCGAGATTTCTGCGCTGCGCGCGAAGCGCCTCACGTAAGGGGCGGCGGAGGGGCCAGGAATCCCTGGAGACTCTGCCGCAGCCCTCCGTAGGGAAGCGAGCCCGCGTCGCTGAAGTCAACAGCCTTCTCCGAGAGGCAGTAAGCGGGATCCCGCTGAAAAGCCGTCGCAGTAGGGTCCCCACCTTCGCTGCTGCCCCGAGGCGGAGGGGGACCAAAGCACAACGGGGGAGGGTAAAAAGCTGGTCACCCGCCAAAGGCTGGCTGACAGGACTGACCTCCCCCTGCCCCGACCCCAGGAGGAGCTGGGGGAGGCGTCTGGTACTGGAGCTGCTGATCAGCCAAGGGGAACAACTCGAAGGCTACGTGGCATTTGCAGGCAGCAGCTCCGGCTGCCGAGGAGGGAGAACG
>VZTL01006604.1:0-27315 GCA_013400535.1 Scopus umbretta | reverse complement strand
ATTGTGTGAAAGCTCTTCTATATGCTCTTAATGAGCAGCTGGCTACTTTAGACAATTATTTTTGTAGTCTTGGATCCAAATGCTTAAATGCTATTAAATGGAGAAAAACTGCTTAACAGTTTGAATGCAGTTGAATTTACGCCATTTCTTTATGTATGGATTTGGCAGAATGTTATGAAATTATCTTTAAATATGTATGTCTATACCTTAGCTTATCAGAAGGAGCTACAGGATGATTAGTTATATGGAAAAAGATGCTCCAGAATGAACTTAATCTAATTAATTTCTTGAAAAAAAATTGAGGAAATATAATGATAATTCATAATATAATATAAGGAAAATCCTAGCCTTTTAAGGAATAGGAAGATCCTGTAGCTGCCATTTAAACATGTTCAAACTAGGGGAAAGATGTAGTTATTTGACTCTGGAATTAGGTAAACCTTAGAAATTGTTTTTTCAGGGAATGCAGTGAATTACAAATTTCTTTAGAGGTTTTAGCTGATCATCCACAAATTATTGGGTATCGCCTGGTCATATTACATGGTCTTTGAAGGAGATCAGAATAATAAATGTAGTTATCTCATCTGGACTTCATATGAAGGACTCATATCCTTTAACAGCTACAACAGTTATGGTTGAAATTATACTAAACACCATATGAGTAGAGGTTTGGATGAATTGGTTCCTTTACACTGAAGAGATAAAAGGAATATTGTTTTGAAAATCACATAGCAAGCATGTTAGACACAAATCCCAAAATTTCTTCTTTTTAAATTTCACCTGAAAGTCTTACCTCAATACTTCCCATAATTGTAGAAGTTGATCCCTTAGAAAAATGGAATGTAAACGCCTTTTGAATCCTTTCATTTGGAGCAAAGAATCCTAATTTTTTTTCTCCTTTCTGTCTCTAATTAACAGTAAACTCAGCTATATTTGTCAGTGTACGTTTGCTCACATTGTTTTAATATTTTTTTTTTATCTTAATAATTACCCACAAAGGTCTTAATTTTCAAATTCAGAGAGAATACCTGTAACAATTGAGTATGATTCCAGATATATTATCAAAGCTCCAAAATGGTTTTGGGTTATTTTTGTTGGGTTTTGTTGGTTGGTTGGTTGGTTTGGTTTTGGTTTTGGGGGGTTTGTGTGTGTGTGTGTCTTTGGTTTTGTTTTAGTTTGGGGTTTTGTGTTGGTTTTTTTTCCTTTCTTCATGATTTCTTTAAAGGGTACACTCAAGTAAACTTTTATGTAGTAAAAGGAAAGAATGCAATTGTGTAAAATCAGAAAAGATGTGTAAATGAAGTGCATTAACTTAACATACCAAAATATCATATTTAAATAGTGTGCTTCAAAACTAATACTATAGGAAAAGTGAAAAGGACAAATTTTCCTCAAAGTTTTGAGAGTCTAAAAGACGTATGGTATAAAATTGACTGTAGAGGAAGAGATATAACTGACAAAAGATCAAAGAAATTGCTCACAGTTACTGCTAAATGCTTCACCTCCTTTTCAATGATATTTTGCAGTGCTACATGATCCCCTATTATTAGAGATATTTGTTAATTATAAACAGTTCCGAGCTGCAAACAGAAAAAACTATGGAGAAGATAAAAGATGAAGAAGGATAGATAACTACTTATGGATAGTTTTTAGAGGAAAGTGGTAAAAATAACTATGTGTAGCATGTGGATCGAGATATATTCTATTCATAAGTACTTGTACTGTAGATATTTAAATTAACTTATTTCTATACCATAGTAATTTTTCCCACTAGGTTTCTAGTCCAATATGGAAAGAATGTAAAATATATCAGGTTAGTTCTTTGCTTTGAGTGATGAAGTATGAATCAGTTTAACTATTCCTTAATGAACTATGAACTAAACCAGAAGAAACATTTGTAACTCTACCCCCTTCTATTTCCTTGTCTTGCCTTGCCTTGCCTTGCCCAGGAAAAAAAAAAAAAAAAAAAAGCATTTATTGTATAAAATGGGGTGAGCAAGACTGAAAATAATACGGTGATTAAACTTCAGGTTGTTCCATTTCTTTGTCCACCATATGTACATTTAAAACCACTGAAGAAATATGTCCTTTGAACAGGAGTCTGAAAAATCATTTTCTATCTACACATGATTATCTCAGACATTAGACAAGGAACTTATGCACTGACTTGTGTTTGTTCTCTTGCAGTGAACATTTCTATTTATTTAATGAAAATAAAGAGCTTTAATATTAGGACTAAAGATGAGACTTTCCTACCTCAGAATTTCATACAATGCATTGTGCAAGGTGTAATGTAATATTATTGCTCTGCAAGTTGGAACATGGAGGTATAAGTTTCCTGTAAAAAAAGAACTGATCTTTTGTCAGTGAAGTCTCCCATAAATATTCCAGTAATTGGACTTGTAATTAATAGGAATAAAAGTGATTTCACAAATCTTTGAAGTTAAAACCAGATTCTATTCTCTCTCCAGAGAAATAGTTTTCCTGTTTCTCAGTCTTGGAGTACTAGGTGAAATGTGGCAACCAAACACCAGTCCTCTGTTTTATCCCTAAAACTGTTGTTTGTTTGTTTGTTTGTTTAATTTAAAGTGCCTAGTACTGAGTAAAACAAAACAACCTTTCCAAACTAAGAAACAAAGTTCATTGTATGATCAGTAAACTGTTCTACAATTTTTTCAAGTACTGTTGATCCAGTCCTACTATTTCAGACATCCAGATGCAAGTGATTTGAAGCAAATATAAAGTATTGTTGTTATACCAGTTATATACTGAATTATTATAATAGTGAGTTCAAAGAGACAACTCGGCATTGTGAAAAAAACCTATTTTTCTCATTCCTGCAACATCAATACATATACTAAATTATTTATAAGTATTGGTTTCAGTAAGTAAAGTCTCCTCTATTTATTTTTATACTATCTGTACTCATTCAAGGCATTGTCCTTCATGAGACTGGAAAAAGACTGTAAAAAAACTTTTCCTGTGACAAAAAATAAGGTGTTTGCTTAGTAAAATGTCAATTAGCTAAATCCAAGTGGACTTACTGGTGTCCTTCATTCTGTACTGCAATTTTACCTCTTGGTTGTATAATATTAGGTTTTTGTTTGAAATACTTTCTTGGCAATATCTTCACAGCATGAAAGTTGTCCTCTGTGGTCTTTTATAAACAAACCTCTGTTATACTCTGCTGCAAAATGGACATTATGAAATGTGATATTTGATTTTACAGCAATATGTTTGACTGTGGGCCACCTCTTATTAACCCATACCCAGGCAGTTGTGAGTCCTTCACCCTTCTGATGCCTTTAAAAGGTGGAAATTTTTTCTACTCTCTTTATCTGTTTGCTGTGTTTTAACAGATTTGTTTTAATACAGTCAGTCTTCTGAAAACTTGTCTGAAGAATGCCCTTCTTGAAATATGCTTTTTCCATTTCTGTTACAGAAGGGCTGATAGGCTATATATAGACTGACAAATTAAACAGCACTGAGACCAATTGTTGTGGGACAGCCTGCATTAATTCTGTTCAACTCTCTTACTCTTCAAAACACAGTGGTTGTACGCAAATGTCCATTGGGAATGGTTCTTACACTAAGCCAACTCTGAATTTGTGAAAAATATTGACTGGGAGAGTTGGCTTAAGCAAAATCTCTGACAGACACTGTTCTAACCTTTTAAGAGTGTGTCTCTGTATGTGCAAGTTCCTGTGCTGGGCAACATTCCCTGTCAATGCTTATCAGTGGTACCTGATGACATAAATAAAAAAGTTGGCATTTTGAAACACACATAGTTAAAGTGAGACACAGAACTTTGAAGATTTAGATTTTTTTGTCAGTTGGTTTTAAGAAGATAGTAGATTTTCTCTTAGGAGAAACTAAAATAGGTTTTGAAGTATAGTCAAAAGCCTGTGGACTATTTCTAGAGGGTACATATAAAGTCGAAAAGAAAAGCAAGCTTATTGTTATGAAAATGTTTGTGGTTCCAGGTTGAATACTACTGAACATGAACATCAGGGGGTCTAGACAGGAAAGGAAGAAGTTCTGGCTGAAATGCCAGACAGGCTGCATGTAGGAGAATGCTTCAGAAGAGGAGGAAATATGACTGTATATAGGTTTCTAAAGACACTTATGTTTTTAAGGAAGGCTATCTAAATGATACAACAATAAGGCTGAGTTCCCATTTGGGGGATATTTCATGTTGTCTTTTTAAAACCAGATTTTTTTTGCAATCATACCTCATTAAGTATACTTTTTAAGGGGGGTGGAGGAAAGTACTAGTAAAAGATACAGTTCTTGTGTTTGTGTATTTCACACATTTGATAGAGCTATGTCTATATTGTACAGCAATATGTGGATGGATATTTGACAATAAATGGACATGTGAGCAATCCAGCCTTTGAGGATGCTTAGCACAACTGGCAGTCATGAACCAAAGGCTGTGGCCTAGCTGCAAGGTTAATAAAGGTCAAGATCCTGTGAGCTAGGTGAGAAGCAGCAAGGAACTTGGCTGGAAGAAACTGGTAGCGGGATGTGAAACAGGACATTGCTGAAACTATGTAACTGATAATAACAGATTAGAAAATGTGTGATCAGCCCATTTTAGCCAAGCAACAGCATTAGCATATGTATGTACAGGGTAATAGAACCTAGGAGCCAATCAGTTTGCGAATACGGTGATTATGTAAGCTAAAGCAAGCATAAAAGCTTTCACGGGCGAATAATAAAATGGCATTACCTGGATCATATTGGTCTATGTGGTTTTGTCCTGAAACTCCCGCAGCAATATAACTTGTTTTATACTGGAATGTTAACTTGACCATCCCACTGTGTACAGATTAACTGGAACTTCCAGTCTGTTGCTTCAGAGGACATAGTTTGCTTGGAAACCTGGTCAGAGATCGAAGGATCATCGACACATTGGCCTGGACATGGTATACATTATATATATAAGTGGGGGAGCTATCAAGTACTTTCTAATATAGTTTACATAGAAATGCCAAAAATGCTACATCTTGAGATACATAAGGTTTTGTAGAGATGGGCAAGTAGGATTTTGTTTGTCTCATAGAACAAAAAAACATTCAGCATTCATTTTATGGCCCAAAGGGCGGGAGTCAGTGTATTAGAAACTTTCAACAAAGAGTGGCAGATAAAAACATGACTGTTTCACAAAATAAGCCTTCAAAAAAAATTTAATTAAAAATAATTTGATAAATACCAAGAAATTCTAATCTTAGGTATTTTAATTCTATTTTTAGGAGTGTAAAGTTACTTAAAAACCTTAAAAGCATAAATTGTCATTTAGCTAATGCAGAGATTCTGTTTTCCTGTTACACTTAATTAAAATGTATCTGCAAGTAAAAATTGAAACCCATAGGATATGAAAATACTGTAAGTAAACCTGCACTAATGTACTTAGTATCTGATTTTGATACCACACATGAGATTAGTACAAAGGAAATCTACTATATAATGCCAATAATAAAATTAGATACCTAAGAGAAATAGAATATTTATAGCCATTAACAAAAAGTGCTTTTTCACATGAAGAACTTCAAATGCTGAGCTATTTACTTAAGATTTTGATCCAAATAATGATGACTTACAGTTGTTTTTTCCAGGAATCAATGTGAGAAATGCAATGAATAAGATGAATGATTTTTTTACCTTGGATTTATTCATAGTACACCTTAACTTCTTTTATCTATCTAGTTACCTTTGAATTACAAAATTTTTTCTATAGAGATTGCTGACAGTAACTGAACCATTAGGCATGATTTGCTATGACCTCAGTTATGAGTATATCACACTATTAACATAATGTAGCATGTGATAGATAAGAAAAGAAAAAAAAAACAAAAAAAAAATAGCAGAGAGTAATCACAATACTGGTATTATAACACTTACTAACATCTCCAGATGCTCTTTGAAGGTATGTTTTAAAATCTGTTTAGTCAATGGAATGGACATTTACTGACTTTCAGTGGTCTTTGGATCAGTCTCAACAGCTAAAGAGGGTTTTGAATCTCATAGACTTACTTCAGCAATCTTTACTGTTACTGCATCTGCACATTAGTTTTGCTCAGTGTACAGCTTTCCAGTACTTGTTATGGCATGCCTCCAGTGAACCTGAAGATCAAATTTAATTTTTCTGAGCAAAAAATGTGGTGGGGGAACCTTTGTTTTGATAAGAATAAAAAAAAATAATTAAAAAAAAATTGGGTCTGTTTGAAACATATTTAGAAAGCAAATACTAGTAACTAAGTTGTCTTCAAATGTTCTAAGATAAAGAGGTGCAACAGGAGATAGTTCAGACACAAATCTTGCAGGTAAAATTAGGGAATACTTTTGAGGGAAGGGAAAAAATAGAAGCTATGCTTTTGCTTGAAAACCAGACAAAACAAAATTAAAATCTCTGGCAGCACTATGTAAGTTGTATGAACTGACACATCTGACCTTGATTAAGAAAATCACATTATGAGAGGTCTTGTATTTTGTAAGCTCCGTAGCAGTAAATAGACATTTTAACAGAACAGGTCAGTTTAAAAATTATATCAGTGACATGGCTCCAAGAATACAAGTCAACTAGATTTGTACTTGACGTACCAGCATAGAAATCTAAGACAAAATGTAATTCTGGAAGACAGTTTGCTATTAGTTTGCATACAAGAAAGAAAATGAAAAAGAAGTATCTTTCATTGCTTAACCTCATACAAGAGGAAACTTAAGCTACTGCTGATGTTTTGCTTCCAGTTGAAGTGCCTTTTAGTGAAGACAGAATTGTGTGAGTAAACTGATAAAATCCAAATTCTTGACACACATAAAAAAATAATTGCATTTGGATTACCTGAGTAACATATACTGTATGACTATGTCTACTTTCATCTTCTTAAGGTAGCTTCTCAATAACTTCAGCAGTTTCTGTGGTCTCTTTTAAATAGTAACTGCCAAATAAGAGGAATTGTCTCAAAGTTAAAGAAATGAGGTAACAAACTCTTGCAGGCAGATAATATCCTGGAAAAGGTATATATATATAAATTGTGTTACAATAACCATATGCATAGTTTCATATTACAAGATGCAGATAATCTTACCTGAGAATCCAGTTTGTTAAAGCAAATAAACATTTTGTTGAGAATTAATATAAGGTTTTCTCATTCTTTCACACCACAAATGAGACAAAATATCCATTCCTTAAATTAGGATATACTCCTCTAGATCTTAACAGATGTATGTGAAAGCTGTATAACAACATTTTTTTCTGGGTCTCCAAATTTCTATATTAAATGAGATTGCCTCAGATCTCAGATTTGTAAGCTTCCCACTTACGAATTTGATTCCTCATCAATTTCTTTCTCCTCAGAATTTTTTTTTCTCTTTTCCCCATGCTAATATTAAAATTGTAGTCGTAGAATGGTAGCAAAAATATGTAATATTACAGTGAAATTAAATAAATCTATGATCACCAGTTCTTTCTCAATGTTCATTCAACTTGCGTTCTTACTTAAAATAGAACTGAAACTAGTGTTTTCTCCGTTCATTCACTTTATCTTCCTATACTATAGATGTTACACACATAAACAACACATAGTATGACATGATATTAAATAACATTGTAATGTCTTTTATAGATTTATAAAGAACCAGTGTTCTATCCACTAACTCTATATTCAGAATGTGTTTTCAACATGTTTGTATAATATTATTTTCACTTCATCTTGTAAATGATCTGATTTAAACCATTTTGCATTCACATTGTCAAAGTTCTGTTAATTAGGGTAAGGCTCATCTCTAGTAACCCTTCTTTGTCTTTGGTTATTACAGCTTGCTTCTGTTGGGGCTTTTTGGTTTCTTGCTAATACCAGGGTAAAGATCCTGGGACAACACTTTTATTTAGCTTCACTGGCATGTGTTTGCCACCTCATAGTTACCAAATAAGTCCTCAAGCACTGGAAAAAAAAACAAACAAAAACCTCTGTCCCTCTGGTTTTCAGTTAGCACATAGCTGAAAATTAGACTAATATACAAAAAAAATGGCTATGCACTAGACAATGAGAATGTACACTTTATTGTTTCCAAAGAAAGACCAGCAAAAAAGACTGACTGACTGACTTTCTGTCTTATATTTTCCTACCCACTACACGTGGCAGGATCACAGCTATTTAAATTCTGTTTGCATTACTTGACTGAAGAACAGGAGAAAAAGAATAAAAGAATAGAAGAATAATAAGGCCTGGACATTACCAGTGTCTTTGTAGAAATCAATGGCATTTATCATTTAGCTGTAAGTGATTAACAAGGTCTGCAGTGGTTTTGCCACAAGTCCCTGAGAACAAACTATTTTAGCAGTGGGTTCTTTTCATTTTAGATGGCTTAAAGTGAAACATCTCTCTCTCAGTTACTAGTCGTGGTCTTCTGTACTGTGAACAGAGAGATACTCCTGCAAAGGGCAGTTCAAGTGAACTATGTCAGTTGGTTACATCACAGGAAGACAGAAGCAAGACAGATTGCATTAACTAACAATGATATGTCCTTTAAAGTTGTAGTATGGCACTCATAATTCCAGGGTATGGTATTCAGAGATGCAGGAATGGGACTGATAACAACGGAGTTTTAACAACAGATGATTTGTTCATTATAAATTACAGTGCACATTATATTTATTCAGTCTTTCACTGTGAATGCTACAGCAGAACAAGACAGTCACTTTTAGAAGTCTTTAAAAAAAAATCATAATTTCCATTAAAGATTCCATAACAAAGAATTTTTTGAGAGTCTGCTTCAATATCAGTATGTCTTGTACTTCCAGATACCTTATTTATTCATATCACCTATGTTGCAAAATACTCAAAGACTGTGTGCTATTAATATTTTTATCTGAGAAGGAAGAAAAAAAGAGAAAAGCTCATGCAGATGTTTTTTGTTCTTCCTGGGAATTTTACTAGGAGAATGTAGTTAGTGTATTTACCTATCTACTACTGTTATCTACTTCTGAAAATACATTTTGTGTTGTTCACTGATACATGTAGCATGCTCTAGAAAACACTTCAGGGTCAAGTCAGAAAATATGACTATGCATGTAAATAACTTGATGTAGCTCTTCTGGGCATTAGGTTAGTTTTGGCACATGAAAAAAACAGAGGACAATGGATAGTGAATGGACATTGATTTCTGTTTTGAACCTATCTCTTTCTGGGAGTGAAGAAGATAAAGTAAGGTATATAGGAATAGAAAAGAACTCAGAAACATCTTAACTGAAAAAATTAGGTAAAATAGGAACAAGCAGATAACAGATGTGGTCTGCTATAAGCTGTAGTGAGAATGTACAAGTTATTTTGAAGAGTTAGAAAATTTTGGAGAGGTTCTGACAGTTATAGTTATGTCCTGGTTTTGGCTGGGATAGAGTTAGTTTTCTTTCTAGTGGCTGGCATAGTGCTGTGTTTTGGATTTACTATGAGAATAATGCTGATACACTGATGGTTTAGTTGTTGCTCAGTAGTGCCTACACTAGCCAACGACTTTTCGACTTCCCGTGCTCTGCCAGGTGCACAAGGAGCTGGGAGGGGGCACAGCCAGGACAGCTGACCCAACCTGCCCAAAGGGCTATTCCATACCATATGGCGTCACACTCAGTATAGAAACTGGGAGGAGTTAGCCGGCAGGGCAGCAATCGCTGCTCAGGGCCTGGCTGCGCATTGGTCAGCGGGTGGTGAGTGGTTGCATCACTTTTTTTTTTCTCCCTGGATTTTATTTCTTTCTCATTGTTCTCCTTTTCTTCATTATTATTATTATTATTGTTATTGTTACTGTTATTATTGTTGTTATTATTATTGCTATTATTAATATTATTGTATTTCAATTATTAAACTGTTCTTATCTGAATCCATGAGTTTTCCTAATTTTGCCTTTCTGATTCTCTCCCCCATTCCACCAGCAGGGAAGGTGAGCGAGTGGCTGTGTGGTACTTGGCTGCTGGCAGGGGCTAATCCACAACAATTTACTACAGTTATAGTTACTAAAAAGGTGCTGAATTGCAAACCACAAAAAAGAAAAGTCTATAGACATCATCAAGACTAGAAATTAGTCTGCTGCTTCCATCCGGCTGTTTCTGAACTTTAGTTTCAAAAGGAGTAGTTATTCCAACAATTTCCTCTGGGACAAATGACACCAACAGATATTCAAGAGGAGGATAGCTGTATGATGTTGCCTTGCCATTAGTATCTTTTCCAGTACAAGCTACTTTACAATAGCTTTTCACAGAAACAGAGATTACCTGTGGTGAGCAGGGGAAGAAGTTCCATTCTGTTACATACAGAATCACTCCGTCTTTGCTATTTTCATTTCAGTGTTTTGTGATCTAAACTCACCTTAATCTGCTTAAAGTTTTATAACATTATATATATTATAATATAGTAAAATATAATACAAAAATATTTTTATAAAAATATATTTTCACATTTTGTAATGTTTTAGCCTGGAAGGGAAATAATTAATTGAGTGTCATAATAAATGCATATTTGACTTAGACCTACAGTACTGTTTCAAGTCTTTAAGGGAAATTAAAATGGGAAGAAACTAATCTTATCATCACCCATCAGTATAGGGGACAACTTCAATTTTTAACAGAAGGGAAGGCTCTTTGTTCTCTTTTTCCCTCTGACATTAACTTATTCATTTGTTTTGATAGAAATTTTGTAACATGAATGATTTAATGAGCTATTTTACAGAAACAAAGCTAAAAATTTCTTTGTTATACACAGGAAATGGCAGTTCAGGCTTTATGTGAGAGAGGAGGAGTCAATCTGGGGAAAATCTCTCATGGGTTAATTTCAAAATAATCATTGAGTTTTAGCCATTTTTAGCTATGGCAGATATGTTTTAAAATGCACTGTAGGAATCAGCAATGTTCATGTGCACCACATCAATCAGCCCAGAGGCTCAGAAGTAAAAACTGGTGTTTGGTGTTTACACAGAGAATCAAATAAGAAATGTACATACTGTATTAATGGGCTTATTCTAAACTTGACTATTAAGTCTCATATAGCCTGGAGAGACACTAAACTGTAATATAAATAATATTTGCTTTATAAATGTAATCACTGATGATAACCACACAGCTGCTCACTCACTCTCCCCACGAGTTGGGGGGAGTAAATCAGAATCAGAAAAGTAAAAGTGCAAAAACTCATGGGTTGAGATAATGACAGTTTAATAGCTAAAAAAAGCTGCATGCACATGTCAAACAAAATAAGGAATTAATTCACTGCTTCCCATCAGCAGGCAGTTGTTTAGCCATCATGCATAACTGTTACTTGGAAAGACAAACACCATCACTCCCAACGTCCCCCCTTCCTTCTTCTTCCCCCAGCTTTTATTGCTGAGAATTATGTCATATGGTATGGGATATCCATATATGGGTATGGGTCATATATGGGTATGGTGTCCCCTCCTAACTTCTTGTGCACCACCAGACTACTCACTGTTGAGGTGGTGTGAGGAACACAAAATTCTTTGGTGTTAGGTAAGCACTGCTCATCAACAGCTAAACCTTTGGTGTGTTATCAACATTGTTTTAGTCACAAATCGAAAACACTGCATCATATGAGCTACTATGAAGATAATTAACTCTATCCCAGCTGAAACCAGTACAGGCTGGAAAGATAAAATTAATCAGAAAGACATGCTGTGATTATATACATTCAGTATTCACATATACACACTTCACAATAATTTTCAAGTTGTTTGCTAGCTCCAGCTGTATCCCAGTCCATCTTGAAGTGAGGCAGATCCAAGACAGATGCTGTTCTGTGGTGTTACTGAAGCCCTGAGACAAATCTAGAACATGTTCAGCTATAAGCTACGTAGCCTGTGCCCTGTATCTCATAGCACAAGCCTCTGCCATGCTGGCATGGTACATATTTTCAATTTTCACTGAAATAAGTACAATTTAATTTAATTCAAATCCCCTACTGTGTCCGATACATTTTCCTACTTTGCTTTTCATGTACATGCTCTCCTGTCTTCTCTCTCTACGCTTCTTTTGGGTCTAGTATTTAACTTTCTTTTATAAGCAACCATAGTCTTTTATGTCACTCAGTCAGGAGCACTGTGGTACAGGAGATCCAAGCATTTATTTTAGAAAAGAGTTGGGATAGCTGTAGGTACACCTAAATAACAAGAAGTAGTCACTAATTTTCTCAATTCTGTTTTGGTACCTCCTATCTGTGCCATTTTTTAAAAAAACTCATACAGAAGTACTTTACCTTCATTATGCTGCAAACTAATCCTCTCTCGGGTGATTGCCTATTTAACTAGAAATAATTTTGATAACACGACAAAAGAAAACTACAACACTAAGTTTCACCCTTCACTATTATTTATAACATTTTCAACCTTGGTTTAACACTGTTGATTTCAAATACATGACAGTAAGGGTGAAGTAGGTTTATTATTCTGAATAGCAATTTAAGACTGGAAAAAAATACCTACTATGTGATTTTCAAAATCAGATCTAGAAAGATTACATTGTTAAGCAAAATAGAAAGCTATTTCCAAGTGTGCATGCAGAAAGCCAAAGATCTCTGTTTAGCTAACTCTAAGTGTAACCTTTAAATCTGCTGAGACTGTAAGGTGCAATATTAGATTTACTGTTATGTTCTAAGAAGTTTTGTCTGCATTTCTAAATTTCTCATGCAACAGACTGGTTTGATCCAAGAGGCACAATTATACCTCTGAGCACTCTTTGTCTGATGAATTGGAGGGCTTCTCGTGCAGAGCATCCAAATAATCAGAAATATAAATCACTGAAGTATATTCCTGCTCCCTGACAGGTAAAATCTGCAGCATGAGAGATCCTCTTAATTCAGCATAATGAGGTCTTCCACATGCTACCTACCTCATACCAAGGCTCTTAAAGCCACTTGCTTATTGAGCATTTCCTGATACTAATCATCTAATCCAACCAGTAAAATCCGCTTAACTCCTTGGTGCCAGAGGGATAAACCTGCCAGGAGACTCAGATCCGAAGAAAAATTCAGTCAACTCCCAGTTACGTAACAAAGAGCTTAGTTTTCAGTTATCCAATCCCAAACAGAACCTGCTACCAAAAAGTGGTGTCTTGAGGTTCTCTGTACAATATACAAGGATAATGAGTGCCTCAGAGATAGAACATGAAAAAAATCTTTGTATGGTGATTGTGGAGACACTCCAGAGCTACCCAAAGGGAAGACTTAAACACGGTGGTGTGTCTGCACTCCCATCTTTCTATAGAGCTCAGGGGTTTGAATCAGGACTACAAGGAAAGAATATCTGTTCATTTGCATACAAAATACACTTGCAGTTACTAACTGAAAGAGTTAAGCAAGGCTGTTTCTAAAATATGATTTCTGAAGAAGACATCAGTCTTATTGTAAATCAACTCAGCATTTGAAATGACCATGCTCGAAAGGAGCATATATAGGTCTCCAATAGCTGAAGAAAAGCACATTTCCAAGGGAAAATTACAGGTTGTGGCATGCTTGGTAAAAAGAAACCACTCCCCCCACCAAACCACCAACATCAACCAAAAAAAAAAATAAAATCCAGATCTGAAAACTTTAAGTCACTCTACCTTCCTTACAGAAAGATTACCACTAGGGAGAAAGAATTAAAAGATTAGTAAAGAAAATAAATAATTATAATTTAGCATGCATAGGTTCAGCTGCAAATTTGAGACATCCATGTTTAAATAAAGGCCTAGAATTCAGTTGCCTAGAAATAGATGCCACTTGGTAGTTCCTAAGGTACATCACCAGGTCTCCTGTTTTCATTTTAGTAGGGCCAGAAGTGTTCCATAGGTCCCTGTTACAACATGTGGATAGGTGTCTAAGCTTCCATTATAGTCAACAGAGTATGGGTATTAGTCCTATAGGTGACTGAATATAGGAAAGTACTTCCCACCTCTACAACTATCTTTTTTTTTTTTAAAAGGAATATCCTTTCAACCTTTATAATTTCTCTGACATGTTGAAGGAAACCAAAAAGATTATACTGATTATTTTCTTTGTGATTTATTTTTTAATTCTGATATTAGAGCAGATACAGATGGACTGTTTTTTGGATTACAAGTTTTCTCTTAAATTTGTGCATCTCTAATGTTACATTTAAATTAATAATTTAAGCTCTAGCTTTGTAAGAAAATATGTCATTAAGATGGAGATTCCAGGAAGTGTTAATTTTTTTGTTATTCTTTTCTCCTTTGACAACAGAAATTTTTTAGCAGTATGTGCTAAAGGATGTCTTCAGGAATCCCAGGTCCCAGGGGGAAGGTTGGAGCAAGGACTATATACCCTTGGTAGGTATATTCTGGGGGTCCTGGTAAATACCAAGTTAAACATTAGACAACAATGCGCTCTTGCTGCAAAAAAAACCCTAATGGTATCCTGGGCTGCATTAGGCAAAGCATTTCCAGCATGTTGAGGGAGGTGATCCTTCTCCTGTACTCAGCATTGGTGAGGCCACATCTGGAGTACTGTGTCCAGTTCTGGGATCCTCAGTATAAGAGAGACATGGAAATACTGGAGACAGTTCAACAAAGGGCCACTAAGGTGACTGAAGGTCTGGAGCATCTCTTCTATAAGGAAAGGCTGAGAGAGCTGGGGCTGTTCAGCCTAGAGAAGAAAAGGCTCTGGGGGGTATCTCAAAGTACATCAATAACTGAAGGGAGTGTGCAAAGAAGACACAGCCAGGCTCTTTTCAGTGGTGCCCAGTAACATGACCAGAGGCAATGGGCACAAACTAAACACAGGAGGTTCCCTCTGAACATAAGGAAACACTTTTTATTGTGACAGGGATGGAGCACTAAAATAGGTTTCCAGAGATGTTATGGAGTCTCTGTCCTTGGAGATATTCAAAAGCTATCTAGACATCACCCAGGGCAACTGGCTCTAGGTAGCCTTCCTTGAGCAGAACAATTGGATCAGATGACCTCCTGAGGTCCCTTCCAACGTCAACTCTTTTGTGATTCTGTGATGTGTTTTCCTTTTTTGGGGGGTCTAAAACCATTTTGGTTTGTAGGTATAATATCAGTCAGTGTTTACAATAGGCAGATCTTTCTGGACCTGACACTTCTGTCTAAGCCTCTGGAAAAACTAAGAGCTTTTTCCCCACCAGGTCAAAGAGAAACTACTCCAGTTTGTCTTCTTTAGTTTAAACACATAAGCAGTGTTAACATTCTAAAAACCAAACCAAGACAAAAACCAACAGCAAAGGGACTACATTATGATACTATAAAGTTATCTAAAAGTAGTATAGTGTTTGTGATAATTACCTAGTAAATGATGAATTAGTATTACAGTCCACTGTAATTCCTCACTCACTCCCACTGACAGAAGGAATTAAGTGTATGGAAAATGTTAATTATGTTACCTAATATACTTTTGAAAGCTGCATTGCTAGTATTTAGGCTGTGATATGCAGATACAGATAACGTACCTGGAAAAAGTAAAGAAAGAAAGAGGTCAAATGAAGGGACAGAAGTGAAACTGCTTCAGTGTACCATGATTTCCTTCAAAAGCTGTAGGCTTTCCCAAGCAGAGAAAAGATTGTCAAAGACTACATTGATTCAGTACTTCAAAAGGTAATAGAATGCATTCAGTGCAAATAAGAAGTCTGTCAGGGGATATGTAGGATAGAATATTTTCCATTAATTGAGTATACAGTTACTCATAAGCCACCAGAAATTTAGCTGGACATGAATTAATTCCTGAATGCATTTACTTAATTAAATCTTGTTGAGTGTTATTTCCCCATAGAATCACTAATTTTGGTTCAGCTAGTGGCTAAGGTGATTTAGCATTATAAGAAACATCTAAAAAGCAAGTAATTCCTTCAGATTTTAGAGGTACAGTGCACGTTTGTTGTTTTTTTTTTTAAGAGACTGCCAGATTTTAAACAGAAATATGGAAAATAAAAATGCTGATTTTAAAAAAGAGCATTACCTTCTCAGGACGGTAACAGCCTTAGCTTTTGAGAACAATGTCAAGACATTAATATCAGTGTCACAATAAAACAAGAAAGAAAAGTAAATCAATAAAGTCTATCCTTAGCCTTAAGCATTCATATAGAAATATTCTAAGGGGAAAACAAAACTGAAGAGATATGATCCATCCTGAATCTATCTATGGATTAAATTTTAAGAGAAAAACATAGATTTCTTTAAATACCTACTGTTGTGGTTTAACCCCAATCAGCAACCAAGCACCACACAGCTGCTCGCTCACCCTCCCCCTACCCCAGTGGAATGGGGGAGAGAACCAGGGAGAAAAAAAAACCAAACCCTAAAACCTGTGGGTTGAGATAAAGGCAGTTTAATAGGACAGCAGAGAAAGAGAGAATAATAATAATAGAATATACAAAACAAGTGATACACAATGCAACTGCTCACCACCCATTGCCCAGTTGATACACAAGCAGCAATCATTCCTTCCCCCAGCCAACTCCCCCAGTTTATATACTGAGCTTGACATCAGGTGGTATGGAATAGCCCTGAGACTAATTTTGGTCAGCTGTCCTGCCTGCATTCCCTCCCAGCTTCTTGTTCACCTGGCAGAGCATGGGAAACTGAAAAGTCCTTGACTAGTGTAAACAACTGAAACCAGGACACCTACGTATACCTCAACTGCCTGAAGATACTTATTAGAACATAATTGTCATCCTTCCAGGCAGAATTTTTTCCAGCTGTGTTCATGAAGGATAAGTAGGCATGCTTAGATAAATTTGTTATTTCCTGCTTAAGTGGAATTCCTCCTGAGAGAAAGGAGATCCCACACTTGTAGTTACAACTAAGAATAGACATATTATTGTACATATATCAATGAAGAAAAACTGAAAAAGACAAACTTGAAAACATTTGACAGATCCAAGTTGAAGGGATACCAAGCACTTCAGGAGGGCTAGCTACAACATTCCAAACTTCTTTGCATGATTTTCTGAATATTATTTTGCTGTAAGTCTGGGAAGAGCAACTGAAAACATAAAATAAGAGTTGTATGTCTGAGTTACTACAGATTTTGTTTAAAAGACAAAACAGTGACAAAAGTCTCCACTAGTGTAAACAGTTTAAAAAAATATTTTATACACATAAACAGTAACAGCAACAACAAAAAGTGAGCCACCAGAGTGTTCTGTCTAACTTACCCCCAGTGCACTCCAGTGTTAAAATCTCTCATGTGCCTGGCACATTTCCTGTCTAAAAAGTGCTATTATCTCCTTCTGAGACCTTCTCTCCCGGGTTTCCTTCTTGAGGAACAAAACTGTAAGACAAGAAAAGCATGTCTGATATATTTCTGTGTCTTTTTTCAATATGGATTGGAAGATAGTAAAAGTACACCTTTGGACAGAGGAATGCAGATGTTTTTCCATGATCATTAATTCAGGCATAGTCTCTCTATTTCATGCTCCGTAAATAGTATGACATTTCTGGAGAACAGTATAGACTGTCTCTATACACTCTCTAGAGTGTTTGTGTTACAGTGTTCTGAGGAAACAGATCTGTAAGTTCTGGATCTTATAAAGCCTGGTTTCCACTCTTATTTGTAGCTTAGTGACTTTGGTCTCTAGAAAGAAAGGAGGTATGGAATTAAGCTTTTTTTTATTTCTGGAACTCATTTATTGGGTTCCTCATGACAGAAAAATGTCATGTGTTATTAAGTGTAAGAACATGACAGCTTTTTTCACAGCTAGAACATTAACCTGCTATGTCCATTTTTTCACCCTTTTACTTTGTCTTTTATGTTCCTGAAGGCAGCCAACACTGTGAGCAAATAAAACTTTTTTAATATGAATCCTTGCAAAAATAAACTAATAAAATCGTCTGGACTTAAGTCTGGCTGTTACAATAGGTTAACATTAGGGTGTGGAAATTTTAATAACTGTTTGGGTTTCCCTATGATTTGCATGCATATGCATGGATTTATGTGTGCATATTAAGACCTTCCCATGTGCCAGAAAGCTTTCAATGTCACCAGCAGCTGCTGGAAGACTTTTCTGCCAGCCTGACTTGTATAATATAAACTCTCCAAGGGTATGTACTGTTTTAGCCTTAGAACATTGAGAGTGTGCTGCAGAGTTAAGGTACTGACTGCTTAAGGTGACCCAAGGACTGATTTACAGTTTCAACATAATCTTAATGAAGAGTAGAATGTCATGTTACCATCAGGGTTGCTCAACCACAAAAGAATTTGAACTAGATTAAGATCATTGGTAGATATAATGCCTTATTCATAACACTGAAAATAGTCAACACAGATATAAATACTTGTAAGAGCAAAGCAGTAGAGAAATGAAACAAAAGCTGCTTAATGTGTTTACAGTAAGTACTAATCAAATGTCTCTCAGTCTTCCTTGTTTTAATGACTTGCTGTATTCCTCCTAAGGAGGCCACAATTGCGATTTCCATCTACATGTCCCAGTTGGAACTATTTGTTAATATTTATCAATAAAATCATTCATAAGAGAGAGTCTTTCAAGAAACGCTGCTGTCATAGAACACATTCAGGATCATTTCTCAGAGCGCACATTCAAATAGAATTAAATCTTAAATTATATCTTCCCTCACGTTTATTTTCTGAGGAATCTGTTAATTTCTTACAGCCCATAATCCCTCGGAATTCTTCCAGTGCATCACAAAAATATAGTCTTTCATGTAAAATTTCCCCTATTCTCCACTTATCTTGGAGGCAGTTGTGCCACTTTCTTAGCTGAAGTTGGTTTACATCTTTAGGAAAGAAGATTTTTTTTTGTTAGAATAAGAAGTGCTGTCACCTGTACCTAAGTGGCTAAATAAGTAATCCTGTATTTCAATGAAGTGTAAACCATTTTTTTCCCTTTGGTGACTGCTTGCTGTGTTTCAGTATGAAATATACCTTGCACTGAACTATATTGTACAGCAAACTATATATTTTCTAAATAAACACTAAAAAACATAAATGCTACTAGTGCATTACTAGCTTCTGACCAAGTATGTATATATTACTAAATAAAACAGGGCAAGAAACTACTCTTTGGCCATAAATTAAGTGGAACATTCTGGCCACGTTTACACTATAAATGCATGGGCCTTTTCTGGGTCTCCTTTGGTGCTCCCCAGCCCTAACATGTAGTATTATTTGACACATTAGTCTTTTTTTCCAACTCAAAGTGTATGAAATAAAGTGAAGTTACTGCCAGAATGCTGCTTCCACAACATAAAATTTTGGGGGTGTGTTGTATTTTTTAGGATGTGGCATGAAAATATGTGGAGGTTGTTTTAACAATGTTAGAGACCTGTATGGGAGGGAGTTGCCAAACCTGGTGCAGTGTTAGAAATAGCCCCTGTCCAATTTGAACTTTGACAAATCTGTCCTTTGAACCATTGTCTCAGAAGACTTAGGAACACAGGCTACATGTGCCAGGAAGCTTTCTAGAACTTAAGAAATATGAAAAATCAATAATCTAGTAATTAAGATTTTCTATCTCTGTGTTTTTTAGCAGAATGCACAGAGCCATTGTTGACAGAAAAAAATGTGAGTTAACCACACTGGCATTATAATCTGAATGCTGAGGGTGATGAGTGGCACTGGGTGCCCCTCAGTAAGTTTGCGGATGACATCAAACTGGGTGGGAGTGTCGATCTGCTGGAAGGCAGGAAGGCTCTGCAGAGGCATCTGGACAGGCTGGATCGGTGGGCTGAGGCCAACTGTATGAGGTCCAACANGGTTTGTTTTGTTTGTTTGTTTGTTTGTTTGTTTTTTGTTTTGTTTGTTTGGGGTTTTTTTTGTTTTGGGGTTTTTTTTGGGGGGGCGGGTTGATGGTTGGACTAGATGATCTCAGAGGTCTTTTCCAACCTTAACAATTCTATGATTCTAAATAAACTGCTCAAAGAATATGTGTAACTATGTTTACTGAGATACAAATGCTACTTTTACAGAGCCAGACAATACTGTAACATAAATCTTATAGTGTACATTCATATATATTTCCTATGTGAGTAAAGGGATGTGTATGTGTGTGTTTGTATGTGAAAACATGAAAATGAAGAGGAAACCTAGTTGGTTAAAAATCTGGAGGTATATTTTTTTAAAGATGGAGAGATTAAGTTTATTGATGATCTTCATTTACTTAGAGTTTTCATGTTTGTTAGTACATGTCCTGGTTTCAGCTTAATTCAGAATTAATTTTCTTCCTAGTAGCTGCTATAGTGCCCTGTTTTGGACTTAGTATGAGAACAAGGCTGATAACGCACTGATGGTTTAGTTGTTGCTAAGTAGTGCTTATACTAGTCAAGGACTTTTCAGCTTCCCATGCTCTGCCAGGGGCACAAGAAGGTGGGAGGGAACGCAGGCAGGACAGCTGGGCCAAACTGGCCAAAGAGCTATTCCATGCCTTCTGACATCACGCTCAGTGTAGAAACTGGGGGGATTTGGCTTGGGGGGCAGCAATCACTGCTTAGGACCTGGCTGGGTATCGGTCAGCAGGTGGTGAGCAATTGCATTGTGCATCACTTGTTTTGTGTATTCTTTTATAATTACTATTATTATTACTTTCTCTTTCTCTGCTGTCCTATTAAACTGCCTTCATCTCAACCCATGATTTTGTTTTTTTTTTTCCTTCTGATTCTCTCCCCCATCCCACTGGGGTGGGGATAGGGTGAGCAAGCGGCTGTGTGGTGCTTGGTTGTCAATTGGGGTTAAACCATAACAGTACAATAGAATAAAATCCAAGAAGATATTGCATACACAGATGATATTTTCTGTTTTCATATAATGCTGTCTGATGTCAAGAAAAAAATCCCAAAACCAAACAAAACCAACTAAAAAAACCCCAACCAACCAAACAAAAACCGCTACTGCTAATTTCCTTCATCCTTGCCCCTTTAGTCCTAAGAATTAAAGGCTAGACTACTGAGCTTCTTGAAGATGAAGACAAATATCTTGAAATTATTTTAATATCCTTATATTCAGGCAGCAGAAAAAAAGGATGATACAACCTGGCCAGGTTCCAGTTATTTCTTTCTTTTGTCCTTTGACTGTGAGTTTCATCGCCCTTGGCATCCACATGTACTTACTAAAAAATATCATAGGGAAGTATATCTAAATAAGCTTAACAAATTATACTTAACAGTGTTACTAAAAGCATTAATATAAACAACAGTTTTAAGAAAGTTCAGTCAAAAAATGATGAACAGTTCTAAGATGGATCTAAGATATGTACCATACTTACAACATAAGTATGTCAGAAACAAGAGGAACAGGAAAGCTAGATGTGTTGTCCTTAGGTATAGTACTCCAAGAAGAACTAACTTTTTTTTATATTAAATAATGTTCTTATTGGTATTTAACTATATATGATATACAGGATCCTTAATAAAGTAGGAATACCGTAATCTACTGGTTACTGTGGCTTCAACAACACATACATAATAGTTATATTTACTGAATCTCATATTTTACAATCAAAAGAAACTACTATAACATTCTGACTTGCTTATTCATACTACTTTATATAACCTGTGTCTTGCTAATTTTCTTTTCTGTTATAAATGCTGATTTTGTTTTGTTTGTGCACTTAAAACAGAAATAAAATCTAACTTGGATAAATTTCAGGACTTGTCTTCTAGCATAGCCTGTTCTTTAGTTAGGAGAAAAACAGTAACCCATACTTCCCATTTGTTCCTAGTAGAAGATAAACTGTTCATCTTTTTTTCAACTGTATTATCATATGGAATGCTTATTTTTCCTTTAATCATGATTCAGACAGACAATACTTAAGGCAATAGTACAAAACAGAACTTTTTGAGCATGAATGCTTCCATTTAGGTATATCTGAACTTGGTATGTTCCATCTGAATAGTGGCAAAAGTTTAAGTAGCTGACTTCAATCAGAGGGTATAGAATGGGATTATCTCCTGAAGGTAGGGAGCTTAAAGTAAAGACAGTGGATCTCCTGTGTACAGTTCTTCAAAATATTTTCCTCTTCTTACAATCCTATTTTCTGTCTTATATGAAAATAGCATCAGCCAGCTATTCATCATCTTTGGAAAGACCTTGTCAAGATTCAAAACAAGTTGATTAAAGTAACATACACATACGTGGTAAAAAAGAGGCATAGCTTTCTGTCTTCTGCAGTTGTCTGCATTTAGATCTGTGTTACCCCATTAATTAATTCAGTAGGTAAATGTTAACTAGTATCAAAGTTAAAATTAATTGACTAGCACTCTACATTTAAAAAGTCTTTTAGTAGAAGCATGGTTTTCATTAGACTTTGTCAAATGTTTTCCTGAAAACTGTTAAAATTCATTCCCCTGTTTTTGTGTTGTGTCACCCATGTAAGAATATATTTGTTTATAATTGATAATGCTTAGTTATTTGGAGAGATTCAGAAAGATGAGAATTAATACGTTTCTTAAATTTGTTGACATAAGTCAATCATCCTGCAGCATGCTAATACTATTTCCAGTAGACATCCACACTAGATTTAGATTCTTATAGGGTACGCTATTTCTTTTCAATTATAAGAGCTTGAAGTTTGCCTTTGATTAGCTCCTTTATGATCATGATCAAAGATGGAACATTAGATTGCATTAGAACTAATTTATGCAGTGTGAGTTTCTTCAGAGGTGACTGAACTATTACATGATTGGTTGTATCTTCTTTGTTGATGTCATGGTTCTCTTTCTCAACTAGAACGTCAGAGGATACAATAATAAAGTTTGTGAAGATTCTTATCTGACCAAAACATATTAATCACTGTGCATTGCAATACAATTTCTCTCTATGTATCAACTGTTATGGCTGCAGCAATGACAGTAACTGCTGACAGCAATTCTGACAACAGAAAAATATTAGGAGGAAAGCTTAAAAGGATATAAATGAGCTGGGAAAAAATCACTATGCATATAGTTGTCCTATGAAATCTGATCTTGAAATATAGCCGATGTTGTTACAAAAATGGTGTGACCAACTCAAGCAAGAGACAAAAAGGTCTTCAGATTTATTCTGTGAATACACAGCCAACTTCCAAAATGCAGCTATGCACACACTCAAAATCCAACTTAAGAAAAGGAGGAAGAAAAAAAAAAAAAAAACCAAAAAAACAAAAAAACATGGAATTAATTTATCAATGCATATGCAGTGACCACGTTAATATTTTATTGTTTAAATGAACAAAAAGTTCAACACCACAATTGATTTTTTACTGTTTTATATAGCTTTATTTTGTAAAATTTCCTGATGAAAACATTGACAGCACTCAAGAAAACTGTGATAACTGAGAGGGAGACAGAAAATTGAAAATTTTTCCTCTTACAGTAAAAATTATCCAGCATCTCACAGGTAGACCTTAGAGCAATCTGAATAGTAGAATAACAAGTACTACATTACCTGAAATTGCAAAAGGTGTTACATCATTGCTATAACAAGTGAACTAGTTTTAAAAAACTTTCAGAAACATGCAAACATGTTTTGTCTTTCTTCTTATTTACTGTTTTTTGAAAACAGGTATCTGAGGGCTTCC
Organism: Scopus umbretta; assembly: GCA_013400535.1. Lineage (NCBI taxonomy): Eukaryota > Metazoa > Chordata > Aves > Pelecaniformes > Scopidae > Scopus > Scopus umbretta. The sequence continues at coordinate 3,789 of VZTL01006604.1, read as the reverse complement.
TTGGACCTGAAGGATCACTGTGTTAAAAATATATATATTTCAAAATGTACAACTTATAAGGCAGACTTTTGGATTTTTTGCTCCTTAGCTTTTAAAAACAAGTTATTTGAAATATCCCTGATATTTCTACTAGGTGTTGCTTATTTTAAATTGCTTTGTCTCAGATCCAGGTCAAATATGATAGATTCAGATATTCTGTCCTTTCTACATGGCAGATCATTTTCAAGAAAACCTATTCAGAAAATATAACTTGAAAGAACCTGAATGCATTGTAAGTAAAATGTCCTTATGTAACAGAAATATGTTTATTACAGCGTACACACTCAAAATAAAATTATATCTGAGCCATACAATAAATTTAACATGTTATTGTTTTATACTATACTGCCAAGCTTTATAACACATAGACAAATACAGTTTCTTTGAGCTCTTTCATACATTAAAGACAATTTATCTGACAACACATAAATTCTTCAACTTTTCTGCATACAGGAAGAGAGAAATGTCTGGAAGGAAGGAGAAAAAGCAGCAATGGAATAAATGTCCAGTTATTTATATCCTAAATGTATCTTAATGGATGTGCCACCAATGAGGTGTGCTCATAAAGTGCAGTTCACCAATTAAAATCAGTAAAATTGTGTTCTCTGAGATTTTCATGGAATGTTCATTTTAAGTGTGACTGATTAAATCAATTCCATCTTGTAGAGATTGGTTTGTGCATCAGTCTCTGTTATGATTTTGATGAGTCAAAAGAGCCAGGAGTTAGGAAAATCTCTTCAGCTGGCTACAGTGTCCCTGTCATTTATTCATAGTTCCAGTACAAAGGAACAGGAAGGATCATTGCTGTAGTGCTACTGTTCTCTAGTTAATCTTAGCTGAAGAAATACCTTTTGACTCCTACCATACTTCTGAAGTAGCAGAACCAAAGTGCTAACATTTAAGCTTTCTGAAAGGACGTTTATCTGCATATAAGCTTTTTGCCTGGAAGAGCTTTTGTCCTTCTGCAACTGACAGGATAGTACCTTTGAAAATCCAACTTAGACTTCTAAATCTGGTAGCCTTGCAGATGTAAAGCTGCTGTACCCATATCCTCAGGTTCAGCAGGTGCAAGGTGGACCACATATTCCCAATAGATATGTATGGATGCACAAAAAATATTCACGCATGACTGGCCACATGGATTAACACAGGTAGAGCAGAATAGAGTACATTTTCACACAGAAGATAGTTAGTAATGGAATTTAATAAAAATATAGATCACATAGAGCTCATTGAAACAAGCATGCTGACCAGCAACATGTATACTCAGCCAGCCCCTTTTATACTCTTCTCTCCCCATTTTCCCAAGCCTGTTCATCCCTGATCTGTCTTGATCTCTCCCTTTTCTTGTCTTTACTCTTTGCTCTAAACATCCCATAAGTCTTCCACATTACCACAATGTCCTTGAAACATTCCCCAGTAAATTTTACACAATTCTCAAATGTCCTTCCCCCTGTATGCCATAAGCCTGAAGCCCTTCTAGGCAATTATCCCTCTAGTCTGCAAAGAGTTCTGGGAAGACAATCTTCCCAGAACTAATGGTTGACTAATCCTGTGGGGTCTCACATCAGGGACAATAATCGTGGTGTTCTCTGTTAGTCTTAGACCAGCTGACTCTGTATGGTCCATTTGCCTTGATTAGGTTGTTAAGGTTTCCCCACCTGTCATTGTTTATCTGACTTCTACTGGATCTTTGTATTTTTTTCCTTTAGTAATGTAACCTAATACTATTTTTCTAAGGATTGACCTTAATCTATAATAATCCTGGGGTTTAACTAAACAAAATTAAACCAGCCAGCCAACAAAAAAATGAAAGGACATATTTGTGAAAGAAACTCCTCAATATAGAAAGAGTCTCTCAGCAATTAATGCATCCATAACATATATTAGCTGACCTTTCAGTTCATTTTAGGTTTGGAAGATTAGGTTTAATGTGATATTCCAGTTTCTAAATCACCCTTTCTTTAAGTGTTGATTTTTTCAACCTTGTCATGGGTCAAAAGGGGAAGTTAATGTCACAGAATTGTCTGATCTGTATTCTGAAAATTTGGGGAATTATCCATCTGAAGTACAAGACATTATTAACTAAACATAGATATTTGATTTAGGATGTGATGAACTATGCTGAGAAAGATGATGTAATGCATATCATCCTAAAATAAATGTTCATATTTAGTTGGAAGAATTTTTTCCCTGATGTGTCCCATTCTCTCCACTGGTTATAAAGGGAGCCAAACTCAGTTCAGCTGCTGAAATATAAATGTCTAGTGCCATTTCAGATGCTATATAACATTTGCAACTGCATGGGGTTGGAAGTTATTACAGACTCTGAAGAAGACTCACAGCCCCTGAACAGATGGAGTTCCTGGAGTCTGGGAACTTGGACATCTCAAATTACACTAGACAGCTCTGCTTAGGCAATTAGATCCTACCCTTATTCTTCTGGATTTCCATACTGAGAAGTGATGAAGCCCCATCCTACAGTCTTAAATAAAACATCAATAAAGATTCTAGTAAGATATTTTGACGGGGTACTGTGGAGAGACAGACTAACTGGCTTAAGTAGCAGCTCTGCTGAGAAGGATCTTGGAATCCTAGTGGACAGTATGTTAAATAAGAGTCAGTGGTACTACTTGGAGGTCATGAAGGAGGAGCATACCAGGCTATAACAGTAGAACAAGGGAAGTGAGTATTCCTCCTCATTTGGGACTCATTAACTGCATCAGGAACACTGCATCCAGTTTTGGACATACCAATACAAGAAGGATGTTGATTACCTGGAGTGAGTTCATTAGAGAGCCACCAAGATGGGTAGGGACTGGAGCACTTGCAACGTGAGGAGATGCTGAGGGACAAGGCTTGTTTAAACTGGAGAAGAGAAGGTTTTGAGAGGACCTAAGAGCATTTTCCCAGTGTGTAAAAGAAGGTTACTGACAGTGTTAGTCTCTTTACTGAAATGCATGGTGGGAGAACACTGCCTCTTCAGTGGCCATAAATTGAAATGAGATGTTGTGACTGGATATACTGAAAACAAAAACTGTGTGAAGATAATTAAGCACCGGGAAAAAAAAGGAGACTAGTTGAGGCTGGACTTGTAGATGGGAGAAGGAGTTATTTTAATTCTTGGTTTTAATTTATTTTAATTGTCAATAATTCAAATTAATATTCCCCAATTTAATTCTTTTTTGCCTGTGACAGTAATTGGTAAGCAATCTCCCTGTCTTTATCTCCACCCACAAGCTTTTTCATTTTATTTTGTCCTCCTGTCCTGTTGAGGAGATGGAGTAAGTAAATGGCTGGGTGTGGGTCTGGCAGGTGGCCAAGGATAACCTACGACATTAGGTTACATAATTAGAACACAAAAGCCTATTTTCCTTATCCCTGTTCACTGCTACATTAGATGATTTGCTTTACTTTACTGAGTTATAGGGAAAAAAAAAAAAAACAAACCCAAACAGGGAAGAAAAAACCTTTAATCACTCTTGGGCACATGTGTGGCAGATGCACCTGCTCTGATAAAGACTGGGCCTTTGCCACTTTTTGCACCTTTACTTTTTGTGCCCTTACTGCTCTGTTGTGGTTGTTGTCCTGTACACAGTCACCAGTAGATAGAGCCTTTGGCCAATAGGAATGGACATGACCACATATAACCAGAGGTCAGATTCGACTAGTGTATCAACAGAGTCCCACTGGGGGCAAATTGAGACAGTTTTCCTCAGAGCAGTGAGTCTGCAGTCAGGGACTCTCCCC